>DWGW01001533.1:0-11151 GCA_018247775.1 Udranomia orcinus
TTGACATACTAATACTATAAATGTGAAAATGTATTTGTTTGTTTGTTTCTCTTTCACGTCGCAACATAGCTATTATATGATATGGTTTATGTGTGTAGAGATAGTTAGAAGGAATTTTGAATTCGCGCTGGATAAATTGTTGTTTCGTTTTTATATTAATAACTGTTGTTGTTTTGGCTTAAAATAATTGTTATTTTTAAGGAATAGTACTTTAGATATTTTATGAGATTTTTCTCAACTCTGTTAATTGTTTTTTTTATGTATTTTCTATTATTAGGTATTTTGTTTTTATGATATACTACTTTTTTTCGCGGCGATACCCGCATCATAAAGTAAGAGACAAAATCTTGGGCGATTCCCTATATCCTTCCTGTGTTCCAGATTTCATCTAAATTGGTATACCGGTTTAAGTGTAAAAAGTTAACAGACAGATAGATTTACTCTTTACAGACAGTATGGGTGTTTTTAGATAGCAATTAATAATATTACCGTCTCCCGATAATATGATAATGCGTTTCTAATCACAAGATAGTAAATTGAAAAATGAATCTTGATTCCTTCTAATAAGATTAAATATTCAATGCTTACTACCCTATAACAAAATTCTGTTATCATAAAGCGTCATCGGGAAAACCTACCATTTGTTATGACTTCGAACATTAATTTGATTAAAAACTGACATAATTTTCTTCAAAGTTCAGTTCGCCAGTCCATAACAGTAGGTACAAAGAATAAAGCCTAGATCTACTTGTATATATTGAAGTGAATATTGTATTCGTTTGTGCTCATCCATCTCAACATTCCATGCAGTCTTGGTATCCTCACGATCCATCTTCAAACGAAGGTCCTCCATTCCATCCAAGTTCAAACGAAGCTTTACTTCACAATGTAGTTGATAAGAAATTTCAAGATCTCTTTAAGCCGTTTTACTACATGACCATGGTCTTTTGTTTGCGTAAATTTGATCTCCACGACAACTTCGTAACGCCTAACACGAGGCGGGATTTGATCAGTTGTCTCCTCGGAATGGCGATCGTTTATATATTGTTCGTCTACACTTTGGAATACTTCGCCACAATATTCTTCACGTCTGTCGTATTCGCCATGTATTTCATCACCTATCTGCAGTACGCTTTGAACTACACGATTCTTTGCTTCTTAAACATTTCCGATAGCAAACTCAACGTCGATGTTCTGTTAACTCTCAATCAGATAAACCGCAGTCTTCAGAACTCGAACGATGATAGGAAAGTTAAATATTTGTCTTGGATATCTACTTGTATGCTTGTTCTTATATATTTTTGGCTTCTAGTACTTAAGTTACTGCTTGATCCATTATGGAGTTGGTCTAGAGCAACGTTTGTAGCGACTACTTTGATATTCGATCTGGAATTATTATACGTAGTGTCCATAGCATATTTCTTAGCTTCGAAAACTGAGACATGGAGCCAAATGTTGAAGACCAAGCGAATGATTTCTGAAGATATGCTTTGTAATGAAAACGAAGAGAAAAACCTAAAAGAAATGCTTTCCATATTCGAAATGATAATCAATGCTTTGGAATTGACAAAAAAAGCTTCAAAGTGGACGGTACGATATGCAAAATATTAATAAAGTTTTTGCATGGTCGTAAGCGGATGGATAATTTAGTCAAATAAGCAAAAAAACTATTAAATTTCTGGTAAAAAGAAATCGAGTATAAATGCTACAATAATTATATTTAATGAATAATATTATCTGTTTTAGATTCTATTTCATTTTGTAATTGCATTTACTCAGGCGCTGACTTATTTCGAAATTTTGATACTTTGGATCGACAGCAAATCGGTAAACAATTTTTTTTTAACAAATTTTTCTTATTCTATTTATAAGTAAGTTATTATCATTATACTAGTAATTTAGCACTCAGAAATTTAAGAAGTTGATAAGGACAGAGACTTTAATATTAAATAGTAACCGAAATTGTGAGGAATTCGTTGGACATTGATAGATACAACTACTTCAAAAGCATTAACGATGACATAAATGTGTAATGCCTTAAAGCAAAAACGATTTTAAAGCATTTAAAAAGAGACGATTCACTTTTTGTTTATTTCAGGCCAATTCAGTTGTAACATCCAGCCATCTATACGGCGTAGTGTTGTGGGTCATCAAAAGTAGTTTAACTGAAGCCACTTTATGTGTAGCTTGCGAAATACTCTATACACGGATAGCTGCTGCTCATGTTGAAGTTATCCTGTATTCCGCTCATCGTCCCTCCGGTGAGTACGGTCTGAAGAATTCAGTTGAATCATTTGATCACTAATCAGTGGTCAGTCAGTAGAACATTTCGTGGGTCTTCAGTCACCACCAAGAATCAAGAATGCTTGGTTATAAACACCAGTTGTTTGTATTCTGCTTATCGTGCCTCTAATGAGTGTAATCTAAAGAATTCAGTACAACCATTTGATCATTAATGATGGTAGAGCATTTCGTATTTCTGCAGTCACAACCGTCTGTCTGGTTTATAACAGCAGTGTTCTTACTACAGTGTTCTGGTTTGAAGGATGTGGTCAGGATACGCTTAATCGAGACGTTCTAACGTAGTCCTTAACTTAGTTGGGTTCATTACAATAGACCATAGGCAGCACTGACCACTTTCCATCAGATGGGTCTTATTTTCAACAGTTATTGTTGAAAATAAGAGCGGAGCCAATTGCAAGAGTAAAAAATATAAAATGAATTTTAATATTTCGCAAAGATTTTAAATATCCGTCTTAATTTTTTTTTTCTTTACCCACTTGATCTATTTTCCATGTACATTTTTACAGGCGTCGTGAGGAAATTCAAGAAGAATTTCACCAGAGTATACCAGGCACGGTTCGCGAAGATCAGTCCTTGGAGAATTTTCTCCGTGGATGCATCGTTACCTCTGCGCATTGGAGCGTTGCTTGCTAACTATATCATTGTTCTGCTGCAATTTGCGTTTTCATAAGATTATTAATTTTAACAATACTGTTTAAATATTGTATTTTGTTCAATTAAACGTTGTCATTATTAATAGTATTAAAATCTGTTAATTTATTAAACCCAGAAGCTTGTGATCAGAAATCATTTCATCATCATCATCATTCAAATCAGAAATTTTGAAAACTTAATTAATATTTTGTACTTAGGAGATTAAATTCATTTTATTATTTAGATTGAAGTGTATATATGGACTCGGTCAACATACAAAACAAACGAATAAGTAATCACTTACCATAGATATAACTTAAGTAATCACTTACCATAGATATAATTTGGAATGGTACTTAATTCATTTCAACACTTACACTTTCATAATATTGATAATTCTGATGAAGAGTATTATGTTTGCTAGAGAAGCAATAGCGCAAAGCAACAGAAAAGTATAAGAACAAGTGAAAATTTCAAGAAATTATCAAAATAATCATCACAAGAATAAGGATTAGGATATTCAGGAATCGTTTTCAGTTCATTGTTGTGCTTAACGTTTGCTTTATATGGCCATTAGCCCAAAGGTCTACTGGACACAGGCCTCCCCAAGTTTTATGACTCCGACCGATGCTTTGTCCTCTGTATCCATCGGTATCCCGTCTCCTGGTCATCAATCTACCCGGTTAAGAACAGCTTGTCCATTAGATTAGATTTTTTGTTGTTTAGTGGTATTCTTAATAAGATGTGTGCCCACGTGTATATTTTAGATAATGATATTCAGGCAATGTTTCGGCCGTTAAATATAATGCAATTTCTATTTTTTCTCCCAAAGTATATTATTAGAAGTAACACCGTAGAGAAAAATAACAATCTATGCAACATCATTTCTTTTTCCGGCATCATAGTAATCGTTATCATACATCTAATTCGGTGTGTTGTTACCCTTGCATTGTATAAAAGCTATTTCTTCAAATTTCTCGTTATTTCCGACTTTATCTATTATAGCTTTGGCTTTTTCCTCAGCTACTTTGTAACATTATTGAATCGTGATTTCAACCTAAGACTAATTTTGCTGATACAGAATATCTGCAAGGATCTAAAGTGTGCCAAATATGGCTATTTCGATAAATTCAATACCTATACATGGGCACAAATGATAGTAGTTTTTGCATTTTATGTCATCGTTACAAGTATACATCTATATTGGTTAGGATGGTCCGCATATGAGCTAATAACATTGATATTTTTGCTCCATTTCGATCTAAATACTATATATGCAACTCGAGTCATAAAGATATTGAAGAAATTACTTCTGATATGGGATAGTAGAAGGAGATTCATTTTTACTATCGTCAAAAGGAGTAGATTAAATAAAAGGGAAACAATTGCTATTTTTGATAAACTGACTCACACCTATAGAGATATTCTGAAGGCATATACTATATATGCAAAAGTCTTTCGAGTGATGGTGAGTATTGAATAATTGAATATAATGTATTCTTAGAAATAAGATCAGTTTTTTTTTAATTTACTTTTGTAAGTTAAACTGATGAAATAAAACAGTCTCATAGTAAGTCCGCATAGACCTCTATCGAGCTATGAGGGTGCACTCCCCCGACGGGAACTGCCCCGGGTGATCGGTACTGATCAACAACAACAAACGACAAACAGTCTATCCACTGTTTAGGCTGTTTTATTTTATCAGTTTAGCTTACAAAAGTAAATTTGTTAAAAAAAAAAATTCTGATTCCTTGGCATACGATGAGGTGAAAAGCGGCAATAACCCAAAGGGTTTACGATCGAATTCGAGAGATCGTGAGTTCGATTCTCGCTCTCCCATTGCACTTTTGACGCGAACTCACTCATAACTTGATTCTTTAAAAAAACCAAATATGTGCTGGGTCACACAGTAGTAATGAAACTTCAACGGACATGTGGAAAAATTAAACGCAACAAAATAACTTGGCATACGGTGAACTAAAAATTTAATGTTTTTTACAGATATTATATCATATTATCGAGACCTTCATCCATTCGCTTATATATGTCCAGATTTTAATCAATATCTTTTACGATGATGGATTCATCGAAACACGAGTAAGTCGTTCTTAATTTATTAATTGAACCTACATATTTATGCAAACAGGAACCAACGAGTTTCCCCTTATTATTATTAAATTGCTAAACGTAACGACCAATAATTTTCAACCGCTGAATTGATTTAACTCAATAATTTCTGACATCATTCTCGTCTTCTTCTTCGTGTAACTAAACGTTTCCTACAATTTTTTCAGCCGATAAACCCAGTCTTTAGTCTTAGTATGGTATTCGTATGGATTGTGAAGAATCTAGTGTACCTTTCTAAACTAAGTTTTGAATGTCAGATGTTTTACACAACCGTCATAAAGATGAATGTGGCCAGTTTATTGATGTTGAAGAAGCAAAACTGTACAGGTGAGTAGCATTAGATCTACAGGATCATTTCAAATTGCTTCATCGTATTCAATATGTTAAAATGTGACCGTCAGAATGGCCGGTCACTGCCCATATTTTACATCGAAATAATTGCTAAAAGTTCCTACCTAGTTGCTATTAATCTTTAGATAATTGCTACCTTTGATTTAAAAAATAAACTACTTTTTAAGGTGACGGGCCATTCTGACGTCAGGATGGCTGGTCACCAATCCAGTTAGAACAATCCACGCAAATGAATAGTTTCAAGTCACAAAAAAGTCACTTGCGGGCGATATTCTCCAACAGTAGGACTGGGATATGACACCAGTAGTTATAAGTCTGAACCTCGAAGATACTTCAATCTGTGGGCGAGTGGTTACGAGGACAACCGCAGCGAGAATAGTACACATGTTATTCGAGCTATTGTCATCCTAGATCAGGGGTCGGTAACCTGTGGTACGTTTTAGTATTAAAACAGAAGAGTAGTCGAGCATGAAAACTTTGCGACGTTGAATAAGCACTAAAGCCGATAGGCTACAACATATTTATATTATCAACATCATCAACAGTATCCATACATATATTATAAATACGAAAGCATTCTGTTTGATCAGTTGTTCTGTTCTACAGAGTGTACCGATTGAGAGACTTAACAAAGCGATCCTTCATTGGTCTGAATCCGATCATTGGTCCTTAAGGAGTAAACAAACTATATTCTAGCTGAAACAAAACTCAGTTTGTTTTGTTCAAAATGATCAGTATTATAAGCTAATTGATTATACAAAAATTATTATATTGTGCCATTAAAGCTATTATGTTCAAGCTCTTAAAGCTAACCCAGTAAGCATTGGATACACCTAGGTGAGTTAGTAAATGAGTGTGTAAACCCCGAATTAAAACTTATTTTCATTCTTACTTGGACATTACCCAAATACCTTGGGTAATATTAAGTAAACCCGGGTAAAACTAAGTTTATTCTTACTTCCTACCTTACCCGTAAGATATACATTTTATATTTCTATCAATTGAACATTAACGTTTATGCATATGTTTATAAGTGAACAATAAACAATTTCCATTACAATAATGTTCTTGTTTTTCACGGTACTGTGTCGTTGCAGTATCTGCGACTTTTCAACGGCGATATTTAATTAGCTAATGTCGTGCTCTATCTGAGATTTATTCAGAAATAGAAATCACAAAAGCGGACCGACCTATTGCACGATATTACAAAATATATGACGCTGTAAAAATAAACTGTATCCATCCTTTACCCGGAAAAGAAAGCAATCTCGTTGATTGTAATTTCACTAATGACAGTGTGCAGCAATGTTTAAGCGGATGTTTTAATTTCTTTCAATAATAACAATGTTTATGAATATTCTTTATAAGTACTCTTTTTTGTGAATAGCTTTGGTGGCAATGAATTTCGACAAGCCATTGTATTCTTGTTAATTAAATTAACCACACCATTCGGCAGCAACCTCATAAGAAAAAAGAGGCTTGTACATTTGTTTTATTTATATAATTTGATTTTTTTAAGTTATTAGATAGTTAATTATTATAAAAGGTGTGTTTTTATTTCTTTTAAATTCCTAACAAAACTGAGATATTTTAAATATTTACTTACACGCTTTTGTAAGTCAAAATCGTGGAATATTTTAAGGCATACGATGTATGTCTGCCATTTGCATGATTTTAATGCGTTTGTTCAGTTTAGTAGTGTTTTATTGTAAGTGAACTTTACCTATGCCTTCGGAGCCATAATAGTAGTAGGGCTACTATGTCCTGGTTTAAATCTTGTGGTTCATATAGATTTGACAGTTAACGAATAATTTTGCGGAGAAAAAAAGTGTCTTAATGTATTCATCCAAATCTAACCTAGTCTGTATTATATTATATCCTGATACTATGTTTATTAAACCCACAGATAAAAGTTTTGTTTCCTATGTCATCTATAATTTGATGAGTATAGTTAATAATAATTAAATAAAGTAGTAGATTATATTTACTTATTTTTTAAGCATATCGCGATATGTATTAATAATTCAATTTATAAAGTAGGTATAATAACGTTTGTTATTTAATACGTGTGTAATTTAATACGTGTTTAATGATAAAAATCGCATGTCTTAAGTCTTAAAATTGAAATAGAATTAGCGATGTACCTATATTACGTAGTGGAATCATAAATGATTTTACAGAACGGGGTAAAGTTATATTTAGAAATGCAATAGGAAGGTGGGGTCGATTGACGTATGTGATCTGTGAATGGAACGTATGATTCAAGTTAAAATTTTACGGCAGTAGGTATAGTTCGGTGATATCTGTTTTTGAAATGACATAATTTGACGAGAAGTGTATCTTTATAATATTTTAAGGTCTGGTAGTTGTTCTGTAATGTAATAATAGTAATACATTCAAAACAGCTTAATCATTCATCATATTAAAACCGATCTTTACTAGAATTATAATTTTTACTTACATTTTATTTTTACAATAAAATATACATATTTAATCTTATAATCTCCCAGAATAGGAATAAAAATATTCTCTTTTCTTAAGAAGTTGCTAAACGATTTCTACGATTTTTATGTAACTTGTTATGCATTCTGGTTATACTCATAGTTATTGGGCAAGGATTTTCTTGTAAAAAAGAATACCAGTAGGGTATAAACTATTTTCTTGGTAGAATACTAATAGGTGTTTATAGCAGGAATGCAAAAATAACGAGGTTAGTTACGTCAGCCGGCGTGGGCGTTTTATAATGTAAAATGAAGAATTTCTGTAACCTATACATTTTCTTGAAGATAAAGTGCCTTATAAATATAATAATATTATTAACATCATTTAATATGAAACAACGTTCATGTTCTTAGTTACATAAATCATTAAGATTAATATACTAGTAATTCTGTTAACCTCAACTAAGCTCAAAGGCTGGTGCTAGGTGTGGGTTTACCTTAATACTGAAATGGGGGAATAAGGGTCGAACCCATAGCCATTGGCTATAGCCGTTTTAAAAAACGCTATAGTTAAAATTGTTTGACATTTAATTTCGAAATGGGTAGGAAATGGTTTAAAGACTTCATCGTAGAACGATTTCCCCGTATAAAACCTTGCAACGTTGCAAGGCTGCTAATTTTAATAACCCCGCTCAGCATAATTCAAGTACATTACAAGCAATACAAGGTTACACGCCTTTGTTGTTGGAAACAACAGAGCATCTGGTTAATTGGGATGCAGTGAACGAGTTAGTGTGATTGATGACCACCACGTGTGGAGACGTGACAGTTGCTGAGTTGATGTACTGTAAGTAAACAATTAACAACAAATGCTCAATATGTAAACATTAAACAAACTATACTCGTATGTTGAGCATTTGTTCTTAATTGTTTGTCTCCAAGAACAACTCTGTTCTCGATTGAGGACGTTCTTCGTATTGAACGGCTGTTACTTCTTCTAAAGCATATAATAAGATGTTATTTAATTTTTTGGGTGAGGTAAGCGCACTTTTTCGAGGCCTTATACCTGTAAGCTTTCGAGAAGTAGAGTCGAGACACACACACACAGACACACAGTCGAGACACGTAACAGAAGATGGGCCTACTACTCAGAGAAAAATTGTTAGTAGCAGTAGTACTAAGTACTACGTAATTGCTACCTACAAAAATTTAGAACAGTTATGTATAGAAGTGCTATTCTTTCTAAAAACCAAAGATTATAAACGAGTCATAAAAATCGTTTAAATATCCTCATAAAAATCATTTTTCTTAAGTGATTTTCTACTTCCTGTACGCGGAGAAAAGTGATCGTATAGCAAAAAAAAAAACAAAGTGTTCCGTTTTAAAATTTAGCTCTCAAACCCATAAACAGTTATCATCTATTATTCTAGAAAGTTTTTCTTTTTTAACCTTAAAAAAATTAGGATATTTTTATAACTAAATATTTTTTGTGACTAGTATGGTATTATTGTATTTCGAATAGATAATTATAATTTCGTTGGTTCTAATTATGTATAATCCGTAAAATAATGCCTTTATGTTTTGTCTATTTAACATTAAACTAGCTAATTGGCCTGACAACATTTTCACGTGAAGGACGCAAGTAGTTCAGTCATTAATTGAACAATGGATTTTATTGCGCTATTCACCTTCATTTAATTTTTTTGTTAAGACCTTGCAGTGGCTCAGCTATTCAGGCGATTTATTTCACAAAATGAATAAAAAAATCTGAAACGCTGGAAATTGTCTCGAATTGTAATTCATACTCTCATTAATTTAGTAGAAATAAGAAGTGTCAACAGTGTTCATTGTACTACCATAGTAGTATACTACTACTATACTATTATAGATATAGATAGAGAGATAGAGATAGTAGTAGTATACAACTATAGTATTGTAATTATCGCGAATTCAATACTCTTATTAATTTAGTACGAATACGAAGTGTCAGCTATATTGTACATAAAACAGGGTATAAGAGTTAAATAAAGTCAAATATTGAAGATGATTTTGTGAAGTGGGGCTAAAACTAAATTTTATTATTATTTGCTATGTCATAAAATTTGGCGCAAATCATGCGAGAGTAGTTAATCTTGCCAATGGTTTTGATTTGTTTTTTAAATTCATTGAATCCCCTATACTTCGACTTATTAAATATTACAATTTTTCTTTTTTTAACGTTATCGTATCCCTTGTAGTTTAACAACATAAATGATCTACCACTAAAGAGACAAACCTTGAATCAGTCGTACATATGAAAAGCAAGCCCTTACACCTATTGTAGGCTGCAATACGTTGGGTCGATAGCGGTCACGTGCGGTGCAGTCCTTTACAGTCGCGCCACGTGACAGTCGCCGCGTGACACACGGACCGCCCGTGCGCCGCCTATCTGTATAGTTCGCAATTTTATTATTTAACTAACGAATCCTCTGACATTGCTTTTCTCTGACAACCCTCTTTTGGGTCAACCTGTGCGTCATTGACTTAAACTACAGATAATTTTTTCTTGCTGGGCTGGGCATTTTCTCCCTCTCTCTTTTTCTCTGTCTTATTTGTTAAGATTCCTTGTCCCACATGTCTCTTATCTGACTTTCCATTAATGAAAATCGGAATGGAATGGATCTTTTTTGTGTCACCATGACAGCGTCCAAAATAAGCGTTTCAAACGGCGGTTAAATTTCATAGTTAAATAAAATAGTTAAAAGCGGTTAAATT
This sequence comes from Udranomia orcinus, assembly GCA_018247775.1. NCBI lineage: Eukaryota > Metazoa > Arthropoda > Insecta > Lepidoptera > Hesperiidae > Udranomia > Udranomia orcinus. The sequence continues at coordinate 10,611 of DWGW01001533.1, forward strand.
TCATAGTCTCGTTATACGTTAATATTTTAACATAATTATTTAAGTAATAACAAAAGTAAGTAAAACTTAGTAATCGTCATCTATTTGTCATGTATACATGTGGACAAAGGACGCAGATTGCCTATGTAATTGTACGGTATTCCTTTAAATGTGAGGTTAGGGCGGGTCACGTGACGGTGTGCCGCGTGACAAAATCGCTTCCATACCCGTTACCCCTGGCTTTGTTATGGCACCGACCTTATTAACTTTTTCTTATATTTCACATTTTGTATGGCATCCTAAAATTGGCGGGCGGAAGTTTTAATTACAATATTTTAGGCTAGCCGCTGCTCGCGGCTCTGTTCCCATTTAGAAGTTTACATTAGCTAAAAGATTTAAAAACCGGCCAAGTGCGAGTCGGACTCGCGCACAAAGGGTTCCGTACTATCATCATTAAGATCATATAAAACTTGCTTAAAAATTACGTTTGTTGTACGGGAGCCCCCTTTTAATATTTACTTTATTGTTATTTAATTATTTATTTTAAAAGGTAATATACAAG
>DWGW01001534.1:0-11151 GCA_018247775.1 Udranomia orcinus
ATGCTATAATTAAATTAAATGTTCTTTTAACATAAAAATATGAAATTATATACCTAGTAATTTTGTAATGTATATAGCTTACTTACATTTTGTTGCTAGTAAAGTGAAAATATTCTGATTACTCTTTTAAAAGATACCGAAATATTCAGTTGAGTACGGTTGACCACGGTTGAGTTATACAAACCTATTTTAAGTGACCCCAAAAAAAGAAATAAATATTGTGATGTCATGTTATACCAATATACTGAATTACTATTTATTATTAGATTATAGTTTCATTGAATCGAATAGTAGTCGCTTTTTAAATACTAATTAATAATATTAATACTCAAATAAATTAGGAACAAAAGATAACTTATTAAAATATGATTGAAAAAAAAAACAAAGCAACAACGACAAACAGATAAAAAATAATTAACCGAAGCGCCATCTTCACAACGACAGAAGTGTCTGTGGTCTGCATACGCCTTGTAATAACTTTCTACATCGACTCTTGAGCAGAAACTTAAGCTCGTTAAATGAACCAAATACGTCAACTTGAACCGGTTTTCAGTGAATCAATCTAAAAATAAACTGCTTAACCATTCGTCAATCACTCAGATCTCTCACTTATTCAGTCAGTATCGAGTGACACCTCTTTATTACTTTACATGTATCGGACAAGGCATTTACGTTGGGATAACTAGACGGTTTTTTTTATTTAATTTTCAATGTCATTCCTCTATTTTATATCCTGGGATTGTTTCATTGAAAACAGGAACTCAATTGTTCAAATATAATTTTACCAAATAACTTACACAGTTTAACAACTTAATGTTTATTTAATAAACGAGTATTTATTTTAAAATTTAACATTATTTCAAATGAAAAACATTGAATTGTCACCCAAGAAATATTTTAAATGGTAACATAATTAAGTTCGTTCAAAGAATATATTTCACAATTTTTCGAGGGCAGTTACTACACGTATAATTAGGACTCGTGATTGACTGATATTTAACGTCCAATTTTTTATCTGTTGCTCTCATTTAAAATTTAAAAAAATCATAATAAAGTGCATTGACGGCATGATATATTTTTATAGTAATTCTATATTTTTTTAATATTCATAGTATTCATAGTACGAATAAATTCTATGTTATAATATTAAATTAACGAACCATTCTGGCTGAATAGAGAAGTATATTATTATTAGTGTAAGTCATATTGATTATACGTACATAGCTAAAATAGCTGTAACCGACAAATATATAACCATTATTCTGGTTATTGTTACTACAATATCGTCGTCGGATGATGTAAAGATTTATTATGTAGTACAGTAATAACCTTATATGTATATATTCCGTTACTGTCGTTTTGTGTCGCAAGTACTACAAAAATATGCTTTTGTAGTCTTACTTCTAATGCAACTCACGTAGAAACAGGTCACTGTGGCCACCCACAACCAATAGTAAACAAAAACATTCCTCTATGAATACATTGTGTAGCACAGTATACTCACAAAAACACGTACAAAAGATTTTCTGTACAGACAGTATAGTATAGTATATATAAGTAGTACTATATAGTAAGTATAGAACTGCGTAGGGGAAAATTTTCTGCTAAATATCAGTTCATTTACATTTTGAGACTAACCTTTCCTCACAGATGTTGCAACAAAATCAATTCACCCGCATATAAAATAAGCTACGAGCTTATTCACATAAGATATACGATATTAATAGTAATTAAACGGTATTATTGCAACTGAGAGATATTAAAGTACCTATTAAAGGATGCATAAAAGTATTAGTATGTGTAAGCCATTGATGGGTTTATGATTTGTCGTAAAATATTACTTTATGACTGGCGTAAGTAAAGGTCTCCAGACTAACCAGAATTATCTGGTTCTTGGTCAGTGATGTCCTGATATATAATTTTAATTGTAGTTTAATCTATATATACGTAAAAAGCGATATTTGTATGTATGTTCCCTTTAGACTCTAAAACGGCTTGGCCGATTTCTATTAAATTTTCTTGTGATCCTCCGAAGTTTGGTAGCGATCAGATCAACAGAACGTTTTGTTGCATCAATAACATATCCTTAAATTATTATATTTTAAACTTCATAAAGCGTATGTAGTTTAAAATGGTATCATTAATTCTTAGTAGTTTCGGGACGGGACAGGAGAATGATTTGAGGTGGTACGAAATGCGCCGAGTCGGTATAATAATAATTTATAAGCGTCTAATTGCAGAATTTTGGTGGCACAATCATTATACGAGAATCTGTACTTAACACTTTTACGTTGCATCTTTAGGCCTTATCCGACCTATCGACTAGTAGTTTCCAGGTCCCAGGTCAGAAGTGCATCACCTCCCATAATTAATAACTGCTCATAATAGCATAATAAATAAAATCCCAGCGGTACATCGAGAAACATGAAGTAGCCGCCCATTCTTGGAACGCCCTTGCGCATTCTCATATTATCTTTGCAATTCTGTTAAATGTTGTCATTGAATCGCAATCACGTTGTAGATTAATATGAATAACTGCGGATTCTTATCGTGTTGGCTTCCGAGTTACTTTTGGAGCTTCATTAATGTCGTAAAGCAATAAAAACTCGACGCAAATTTATTAAATTAATTCACAAGAAAGTTTTATAGTAAACCTTATATTACTTTGTCTTTATTCCTATATAAAATCGTGTATGGCAATTAAATAATTATGTATTAAGTAGTAGCCATTAAACCTGCCGATTTCCTCATTTCGTTCCGTCGTCTTCTTATAACGTAGAAATATGTATCTAATGTTTAAATATTTTGTATCATTTTGAAACGAAAGCCGCAAATTATGCAAATTACAATATGGTAACTCAAGACTAGTGTTGCGGTTCCGTACTTCCGTGAACTTATACCACTTACCCATTGTTATGTATTTTAATATTACGAGTAAGTATTATTAACGACATATAACATTCTAATCAAACTCCAAAAAGCAGCGTTATTACAAAATACATGTAAATTATGGATATTTGTTTCCCTAAATTAAAATTATTGTAATTTTATAATACTAAGAAGATTATCTACATTATGTAGGGTATATCCTACACATTGTTTTTAATCACAAGATATTCTCATTGCTATAAGCGTTACGCATAAAGGACAAATATGGATTGACAGAAATTTCACACTGTAGTAATCTTGCATTACACATAATTATAGAGCGCATCTTAATGATATTATTATTAATTTTAGAAATATTTATAGTCTATAACCATAAGACAATTTGGTTTTCTATAAAGATTTTCCCGTGTGTGCGTGACAAATGCGGATTCTGCATGACACAATAAGAACTTTGTTACAAAATAGTAAAACCAGAATTAAAACGATTCACGGGCCTTTCTTACACACGGCTACAAATAGGTTGCCATCACCTCAATACGAATCAATATAAAGAAACTGTCCACTAGCGTTGTCTGTATGCACTATCGATTGGATCATTATTGTCGATAAGTTTGCGCTATCGAAATTTAGCAACTATATTTTAGTTTGATAATAATAATTATGTCAAAAATACATAAATGTCGAAAGTATCATCAATGATTGTAGTAAAAATGCATTTTTTACTCTTAAATTCACCAGTTGTAATAGTAACTATAGAAGTGAGAGTCGATAATACGAGTATATCAACAATACCGATAGTATTGCAATTTATCAGATATATTCCTGAAACTATCGATAAATAGTAATAGTAAATATTGTAACTAACACGATAACTTTTTTTCCGAAGTAAACCATCGATACATCTACCATCGAGGTTTTGGCAACCATTGTCCAGCAACAGCGGTATTGATAGAGATCCCACGACGCGGTAACGTGACGTCACGCGTCGCGCTTCTCGCGTGACTACACACCGTCGAACTAACTGTACCGACATGTGGGTGGGGCTGGACATGTCACATGACATGCGTCATGAGCTAACATGTAGAGTCGACATGTACGACGATGGCGGGTAGTTTCTCCCGCGAAGTTACGTCGCTACTCCTGCTAATTCGGTATGTTTTGATTGACATGAGTAAGCGATGTTCTGCATTTATCTTCAGGAGTAGCAACAAACGTGATCGGCCACTGTCTTCTATTTACATGATCGTTTTTCATCAGTAGAGTCAGTATCTCCCATCCAACAAATACCCTATGCCGAAGTACACAAACGAATGTCAACGCAAATCAATCTATAAGTAATCTATTTACGTATCAGAAGTGGATTCTATACCTATAGGAGTTTGTCGCCTCTATTGGACCATTGGTAATCCTTACAAGCCCTTAAAAGTTTAATTATGCCTTCAGTGGCCACGAAACATCAAGTTGGCCCAAATTCGCCGTTCCAATTTCATGATTGGCGACAATTACTCAGTCAATGACAGCACAATTGCTTTAGTGACCGATGCGACCACCAATTTTTCTCTGCTAATAAGTAAATAATTCTTAATACGTTTTATCTAAATGACAGAAGTTAAATTAACGTTATCTAAGAGCATGTCATAGAGAAAAGGTCATCTTCTAGATCTTAAAAGATCATCCAACGTACATATGTATTATAGTATACCTATATTATAAACATGACGAAACTGATTTCAAAGTTGTATTCCACCACATTATGTTGTCAAAACCTCTTCAAACCTATCAAAAATCTTCGAGAACCTTAAAATGTGTCAATGGTTAAACAACTGCGGCACGTTGACAATCGTCCACTCGATTATAGAACCACAATTGATCGTAACAGATTGTGCAAACAGTTTTAAGGCTTATTTGCACTTAAAGGACATCCTTGTGATAGACACGATAATGTTTTCCGTAGTTGCAACACGATTTTGTAATCTGTTCTTTGCCTTATCTTGTTTGCACGGCTTCAACTTATTGGATTATTGACAGTTTATCGTATGATTAAATTACGAAGTACAATTAAGTAATACGTAATTGAGAGCACATTACATATGGTGATGGTACGCATTTCGAAAATGAAACCGCATGAGTTATACGACAGTGTTTTGTTTATTTTTTTTAATACCAATCAGGAATTTAAAGATAATACATACGTGCCCAAGACAGGATTGAAGTTCTTTCTAAAGTCGATGCCAAATGCGTTGCTATCTATCCCTGGGGACTAAGTTAGAACGCTTCGGTTAAGTGTATATCTCTTAAAACTAGAAGACACCAGCAACACTAATGCTATGAAGAAGCAAAAAGGTGGTGGTTCCTTGAATCGAACCACTAAATGTTCTACTTTTGCAATTGTTTGAGTAAGAAGAAGTTTATGTATAGCTTGATAGAATCTTATTTTAATTAAGCAATCACTTAGATATGTTGATAATGGTTTTTTTTATTTACTTACAATGTGTACTGTTAAAGAAATCATACTGTACATTATAGGGCTCTATAATATATATTGACTTTTTTATGTAAACGGAGAAGGTGCACAAATAAACTGAAAATAAACAATACAGATAATGCATGAGGTTGAAGATAAAAAAACGAGATCAAAGTTCTTACAATGGCCGCGCCGGCCACCCATTCATTGGAATTAATTCGATTTCCGCTTTGAAAATTTTATCTCCACAAAAACTCTGTAAAAGGTAAATGCGTTATTCATCATCAGTCGCCGATTTCTTGTCGCCGGCCATATAGCTCTCTTCTTCTTGCTCTTTGATCTCCCATTCATCTGTCCCGTTCTACCATCAGTAGACGCCGCTCATTACAGATTCAAAATACTGTCCCACGGCGTGTGTGAGATTTTGATTTCAAATTACCTCTCTGTTTTATGCATGTTCCTGCATCAATTTGTCGGTTGGAGTTTTTTGCTAATCGTTCTTAAATCTTCATTGATGGCAATTTTTATTTAAGATAACTTGAACAGAAACCAGTTTGCACACGCTAGTTATAAGTCTTGACTTTGATCTTGAGTCTTCAGTGATTTCAAGTTTTGTGAATGGTGATTGTAAATAAACAAAAAAGGATCTAGATCACTTATTATGGAGCCGACGCTACGTTCTTATTCTTATTAAAATATGCTTGTTTTTCAAAAATGCCTTCAATTGCACATAGTATTTTGCTAAATAAATACATAATCATAGACGAGGATTATGCTAAATAAATACAAAAACACATTACGCGTATTTAAAAAACTGCAGAAGACGCTAACTATCATCAACACAAGTTCCTCAAAGAATGTTGTAGAGTGCTAAGTAAAAAGAAAAACAATCTATGGTCAATATATTCTTGTGCTTTTTTATCTGTTTCACCGCCTTTGATTGACACAGATATATAAACGTGTTTATTAGTAACTTGTAATCGTTTTAATCAGATTATTTAATAAGGATACATTGTTAATAAAATATTCTTTCTTTCTTATATTTTTCTTAAAAATAAAAACATATATTTTTATGTAACATTCGTAATATTTGCAAAAATTATACTCTGAAATTTCAATTTCAATAGAGAGATTTTTGAAATATCTCTCTTTAAAAATCTAAATAACATTTGGGACTTTATTGGTTGGCAACCCTACATTAGGTTTTACCTGTTTTATTTTTTCATTATTCAGACAAAGACTTTCTTGAGCTTTAAAACGCGACCTTTATATGTTTGCGCATCGGAATTATTTATAGTATTGAACACTGAATGATCACGGTAATTTAATGTAAGGAAGGCCTTGGAATGAATGATAAAACTTTGAAGTACTAGTGAACGAGGAATGTTCTAGGTTTATTTTATTTAAAAATTTCTTTGTTTTTATTATTGTATACCGGCTACTGCCACTGACAATATAATTTATATAGTAATGTGACTGTGACTTATCAAGTTGTTATATTTTTTATCAGTAGCAACTTCCTGCAATATTCTAATAGAAACTTCCTTTACAGCTGTCGATAATTGTATATCCAACGTTCTCTTATATATTATCTGTGGGTCAAAATAATTTAGTAATGAGGGACGTTTCTGTTAGACAACGGAATACGTTTTTGATTTTAGAAAAAAATATATTTGTGTAATTTAATAAAAACAACGTAAACCTTACAGATAAATTTAAATTTTATGACGTATTAATTATGTATTTGTTTTTTCAAGAAAATAACATTATCTGCACCATAAGAATAATTGCACCATATACTTTACTTATTAAATATTACAGATTTTTTATTATATTAAACACAAAACTTTACATGTAGCCATACAAAATTAAAATGTTTAAATTGAACACTAAAACCGTTAGTTACATCATAGGAGTATTCTTATTATGTCATCATACATTAAGTAAATAATAGAATATGTGAAGTTCATTCGCTTCCACATAACCATAATTTATTTTACGTAGCGTTAATGTATTTATATTTTCATGTTATACTTTATCTGTAGATATTAATACTAATAAAATATGTTAATAACTGTGTTAGAGTACATTATATACGGATATTGTTTATTAAAATCGTTTTTTTAATAATTTTCATCTGTAAAAAACCATATTAATTTTAATGACAATAATCAGCCGTATTCTACATTTCTTCTTAAAATATGACCAATATAATCATCAGCTTTAATCTAACAAAACAGTAGGAATACCACCCAACAAATTACCAAGTAAGCAATCGCAGTCACGAGTTATCTCCGACATATGACCTCCAGATGAAATCTAACTGTGCCGTAACCGCTGGAACGAGGCTAGGTCTAGCCGCGGCGCCACGTGCGCCTAGGCACGTCGGCAAGCCAATTTAATTCCTATCAGTTACCAACACGATACGTAATCAGCGAGATTACTGCAAATGGCGTGCGCGTGCCAATTTTTTTTATGACGTTGAGGTTGCGAACTGATGCATGATTCATTTAATGGTAAAATCACTGTCGCCAGTGGACATCTTTTATAACTCAGACAGGATTTAATCTGCTTTAGATACAACCATAGAAAGGAAAAGGAAATAGAATTGCAATGTAGGCGGGACCGGCGCGCCATAGGCTCAAGAAGCACCAGTTAGTCTCTGGCGGGTAAAATGGCAGTGATGGATTATAATTGTAATTAATTGAAGGGTAATTTTAAATGTTGTGTTATACTTATGTTGTAAATTATTTCATCATCCCAAGTTCAACTTCATCTTTAATGTAATTTTGATGATTATCAAAATTTCATAAAATCTGTGTGGAATATTAGAATGCCTCGTTAAGTGTCGATTGTAAAATTCTAAACACATCACCAGCGATTGGAAAGTTTGTGATACATAATTATGTAGTATGTATGCAGTTCACTATCGGCCATGGTCGTATTCCGGCGTTATAGTGAATCTCAATTAATTCTGTGCTACAATTCAGATTAGATAAAGATGAATGGCCATTAATATTATGCAATCTACCATCTTTTCCTTTTCGTCTCCTCCTTTACGTTGACGTGCGAAAAACTTCGTGCCCAGCAGTGGGACCATAAATATGTAATAAATAACAATGTAAGAGAATCTGGGCTGTATTTATAGTATAAACAGTATTATCAACGTATAAATTATGTCACTACTTTTACACGTGTTTCTGAGCTGCAATATATCTTTTTCTAAATTAAAAGCATCTAGTGGCAGTCTATGACCTAATGCCGCGCGATTCGAATCTTCTGTTTATTATAGATAATATCGATGTCAACTTAGTGAATATTATGAAGATAATCTCATCAAGAACATTTTCGCCGAGTCGTATTCGACCAACATGGCGGAAGATATCCTTGGATTTAGATTTGGACAAATAAGAATGAAAAAGTAAGCCCTTTTTAAGCCCTTCTTAAGAAGGGTCATGTAACAATATATTATTGTGATGTAAGAGGTCATTGTATCAAATTTATTAAAGTTGCGCTAATAGCACTACATACATATGTACATAATTTATAAATTTCGTACATATTTAAACCTATTAGAATATCTGTGCAAATCAGTGACACGTGTTGACGTTTCCAATTTTGTACTCTGTGGTTCGTGCCGTCCCAATACGTTCCTTTGCACGCAACCCGCCAAATATTATGTATCATTAACTTTCTTGTCGGTCAACAGATGCGGAGTCACGTTTTGCTTCACCCTAGAAGGTTTCTATTTAGCCAAACAATTACTTGTAATTAGTCCCTCGCCACTCGTTTAAGCAGAATTGTTGTTTGTTACGAAATTCCACGAAAACTTACGTTTGCTCTCGGTGTGGCGATAGTTTGTTCTAATTATAACTAATTAGCAAATGTATGGTTCTTTGCAATGTTCACTGCTTGTCCCGTGTGAGCTGAAAATCCCTTTGAATTTTACAAATGAATTCCTACTCCACATAACATCAAAGAGGTCATATAAAACAACAAATATTAAATAACGATATTCACACGTCATATTTAATAAAAATATTGGCGTTCGGTTTAATGTCATTGGTTAGTAGAAATCGTTTACAAAAACCACTTCAAATGTATAGAAACATTGTCAAAGGAAAACAACGACATAATTTGGCAAACATAATGAATGTTATCGAACATGAACATTACCCGTAGACGTCTACGCAGTAAGCTACGAAGCTACGGAGCTGAGGAAAGGGCTTGATTAGAACATTAGTCATGACATCAACCAAAAATATAAATAAATGTATTTTTAAACTTCAAAACGCACATATTTAACTTATATTCAGATCACGAAGCACTACCTTTTTTATTGTTCAAAAGTCATTTGAAATAGCATATTGTAAATCAGAGATAATAAAAAAAACTATTCGAATAAAATAGAAATACAACACGATACAATATGATAAGGCAAAAGCAAAAGAACTGTTAATCGTTTATTATTTACGGTCCTATGGGGGTGATCTTGGGCGATTGTTATAAAACGCATAAGGACTAAGAATGAACTAGCCTTGTGCAATTCAAAAATATTCTCCTCGTAATAAGTAACAAATATACGTTACTCCAGAGTCGTGTAGAGCCTGTTTCAGTTTTCGAACATAAACGAACTCCATGCAAAAGTCATTAACGTGATTCAGAAAACAATTCACTGCCATCTATTGACAGACCAGTGCAACATCTTTGTTTCCTTTGCATGGTAGATGCTAACGCAACAGTTTTATAAAATCACGTGGCAGGAAAGGAAAAAGCTACGTGTGTTACGTCCCTCTATCGTACGTTGTTTGTTCTATGATTTTCGTTATTTCATACCGGACGAAACACAAAAATATACTGCGCAAATTAGATTACTTTGCAAGTCGTAGATAGGTGATAATTAATCAATATAACTCTTAATATGACTCTTAATAATTCAGATCAGTTAAATCAAATATATTCTTCTAGTCTCTCTTTTCAACACTAGCCGATTCTTTAAAACTCAGTGCAAACCATTAACTATATCCGTTTACTGAACCGACGACCACCGTGTGTTACATACAAAGGTATACAACAACCAGTTGGTTACAGGATCGCGACCAGAACCTCTCAGCCGTTCCACGTGGTGCTGGCCGTGCTGGTGGTGGCGGCGTGGCTCACGCGGCCCGGCTCCAGTGGCCACTTGCGCGGCTGGCGAGCGCTGTACGTGGGCGCAGTGGCCACGCACCTCGGCGCGCAGATCTGGATGACACTGGTTTCTGGTGAGTGGATTCAGTTCAGTTTCAGTTAGTGGCGGTCCTATTCATAAAATAATAATTGCATAGCAATATTTCTATGGACCTTAGTAGCCTGGAATATATTAATAGTATATAATTTATATACCGCTTTTACACAGGAAATATTATGATATGTATATGCAATGCAATGTACTCGTAGAGCTTTTTTAATTAAATCGAAAGCTAAGTTGTAACGCTTAATCTAAAATTCTAAAGTTAATTGTGGGATTGTAATAAGCAGAAGTAAGAATGTATCTTACTGTAAAAAGTTTCGTAAAATGCGTACAAAATACCGGCTTGCCGTAAACTCATTTAATTAGACATTTCTGTGCATTTCGCTCGCAGCTCTGCGGTCGATTCCGAGAAATTCACCGCGAGTGCAACGAGTGCAGTCAACCCGTATAGATTTTTAATAATAATGCGGAACAAGATACATTGTTAAACATAAATTGTACAGTTACACGCGTACTATATATACGTCGATGGTATGTACAGGCAAAATTGTGCGTCTTTGTGTGTTAC
>DWGW01001535.1:0-11147 GCA_018247775.1 Udranomia orcinus
TATTCTCACAAAGACTTACATTAGTCACTTACATGAGAACATTGAAAATAATAACAAAAATTTTAATGCGTTATGTTCGTCATATATAATTATTAGTACTCAATTAACACATCCGTCTATTTTGCATATTTTTTTAAAACATGTTCTGCTAATTTTGTAAATTCATATTATGGTGGTAAACCCCCGTATATAATGCTAGATCGTCATACGTTAGCACGTTTCGCAATTTTATAAATCAATGCAAATTTCCGCGTTCCGTTTATCATGTCCCTGGAGGAAGAATAATTCGCCTCGGGGAAAAACTTTTAAGTACAATAAATGTGTAACAAAGAAGTAGAAGAGGATATACCCGTTTAATAGCATGAAACAATTTACTTAACATTGGTTATATCAGTTTTTATAAATATGTGGTAAAAGACACGTGTGGTAATGAAGGCCAATGAATTGTGTAAATTCTTTCAATATTTTCTCTCGTTGTGGCAAGAAATAAAATCACTTGGTATTAGTGTTGAAGTTCAGCGTTGTAATTCGTTGTTTTGTTTAATTAGAAGCGGTTGTTGTTTATCACGATCATAAACCTTTAAACCTTTTAAAATATCTGACAAATGGTAGGCCACAAATATTGTTGTAAGTTCAGCTATTTTATACTATGTTTCTTGTAATATGAATGAAAAAAAAAAAGATTAAATTGTCGATAGGAAACAGTCATAAAACTTGACGGAGGTTTAATAGAAAGGAGGTGGTGGTTGGCCACCAATCATTATCTCCGTCAATCTGCTGTGCATGCTTCAGCCCTCCGTTCCCAGACTTGCAGCCAGTGACGTGGATAAAGTAACCCTTTTCCATACGTCTATGCAGTGAAACGAGCTTCCTTTTGCGGTTTTCCCACACCGCTGTGATACGAGCGTATGAGGGGGTAGTCTATCTTAATTCTCATTACATGGTTGTCATTGACCTCAATGACCGCAGCGATTTTGTTCTTCTCGGTATTGGGTTCACGTTTAGCAGTAAAGCAACGTAAGTAATAAAGAAATGCAGTTCATCAGCAGAATGTAAAATGTTATACAGAAGTTGTTTGTAACAAAGATTTGTATCCAGTATTTTGATACTTTGGCTTTTTTACGCGTTGAAAATCTTATAAAGGTACTGTGGGAGCGATACCAAGTTAGGTGGTATTTTCATCCACTGAAATCCCCTCAGTGGTTTCCCTGTGCTTTGTGGATTTACACAAGAACTCGAAGGAACTGTTCCTCTGAGTACCCGCCAGTATGATGCCTTATCAGGCACATCTTGGGGATACTCAAGGGCTCAAACTAACACGTTCCTATTATGAAGCCATTCAAAACGACGTCCTTCCCGGAGTCGCGGACCTTCCAGCGGTTCGAGCTCCTATTCTCAACGCCCCGATTCCGAAAACCCTTTTTAGTCTTCTCACGACAGGCAGGATATTTCATAACGCCAATTTTATTCTCCGAAACTATAGGGACTACCCTGTTAATCGGCCTGCAGCGGCATGAAGGCATGGCCATGTTTCTGCCATAGTAACTGCTACTATGCAACGCGCTATTATAGATTTAAAAGGCTGGCATATTATTTTCACGTTAGATGCGATCTAACCTGATATTTATTTGAAATAAATGTAACACTGGGTAGATGTGCTAGCCACTCTCATTACAATGTAACAAAACTCTGCGTGTATATATTTATCTATAGTTAAACATTGCACAATGGGTACTTTATAAAATCTAGTTACCAAGCGGATATCGACGTCTACAAGTATTGTCTGCTCCCCTTGAAACTGTAATAATATGTTCAAGGGGTCACCTGGGGTCACCTGTGCTTGGACTGGGGTAGTTAGCCTGTTATTACTGAGGAAAAATAAAGATAAAACTAGTAACATCGTTTTCGGTCATAAGGTATATCATGTTGTATAGTATAACATAGTACAATTAATTTGCTTTGTGCCACAACGAGAACGGTAACCTATTTACATGCGACATAACATGTATGCGACATAGGAAGCTCGAAACAATTGTGTAATAGTATCTACCTACATACCTCGTATATGTCTCAAGATATCTTCAATATCATATTAAGTACGGGAAAATTGTAACAGAATATAATAGCAGGAGACTTATAGAAGACATTTTCGTTTGCTAAACGATAAACAAAATGATATACGCTATTGTTTTCATCGAATGTCTAAGTCAATGTTAAAGAGCTTATCTTACAGTTCTTAACCGAATCGCCTTGGCCTAATGCCTAATGAATATTTTGCATCATATATGAAGCGGTAGTAAAAGTGCCATAACACACCCGAGTAGAAAAATCCTTTGAAGTATACATCATATAACATTCGTTGATAATGTGATAACCTTCGAAAAAATCGGAATTCTTATATGGTTATAGAAAAAGTCTAATTTGTCTAGTTTCTTATGTATAAGTAAACAAGCCAAGAAAAAATCGTATAGAATACATGTTGAGCATTCTTCGATCACGGAAAAGTGTAAAATTTAGCACAATTGCAATATACATGTGGGAGGAGTATAGAAAATAAGTTCTTATGAGTTCTGAAAACATATCTTTCCTAGAGATCTTTATGATGGCCTGATGGTCGGCTTTTGCATCCACGAGGCGATCTCTAGCAAATATAAATTGGTTCGATGTCGATACAGGATGAGGTGTACTATTAAAACACATGAATTATGTTCCTATAGTTTGGCCTCGTGCGCATTAATCTCAACATATCCATAATTTAGCGCCTTCAATACACACACACAATGAACACTACACATTCAATGATCAATGGGGCAACCATTTGAATACATCGTTTCATAACTTCTGTGTTGCTGAACAATACAAACTAATAGTGCTAAACAATATTTACGTGTAGAGAACTGCTAATAGATTCAAATTCATTTATGGAGATAGTTATTAACAGCAGGAACTTCGCCAGTTTCCATATTCATATCATGAAGTAATCAAACTATCTGGTTAGTTCGTCTGCAATAAAGCCCATATTCTAAGTTTCGAACAGTTCTAAATTCTATTACTAACGATACGGGGAAGTTAAACCTTGATCGCATTGAATCAGAAGGTGTAATAAAAATTATAAATATGCGTCTTTCTTTTCTTTTGTTTCAAACAAAAGCACTATATCTTGCATGACCGTGCACCATTTAGATTAATATAAAATACATGCCATAACATAACACGGCTAATTAGAATGATATTCTACCTATAAATAAACGTTTAAAAGAGTGGAGGTGAAGGAAAGGTTGTGTACATATTAGCCATCTCACAAACCTTAGCTATGTTGTGTTACGGCTAATACTCGTATATACCGAATATAATACTATAAAATAATGTAACGTATAAAATAAAACGCATACTATTACGATTTTTAAATCTACTTAAACCTAAAATCAAGTGTTAAACGAACGTAAGTGATAAACGAATTTGAATGATTGACGAATAGATATTATGATATAACAGAATGGTAAAAAATAGCTCAGAGCATAACGTTGATGTTTTACTTGATTTAAAGACTGTTTTGCTAAAAGCAACTTCAATACAAACGCGACCTGTTAAAATAATTCTCATTTATATTAAAAACTCTTACAAGGTTTCATGATTAAAGAGACTTTGTTTTAATGAACTCCTTTGAGACGCCACTTGATGCTCTCTGCCTCTTTAAAATTAAAAGATTTTTGCCAAGGAGTAGGCTGTTGCTTATTTATAAGAACTTTAATTAATGCTTTCAGATTACGCGAAATGAAACACTGCTGTTTCAAGCTGTGCTCATACAAAATTGTTAAACAGTTTTGTTTTATGTCGTCGGTTCCGTTTAATTTTTTTTCGCTTTATTGAAATCATCCCGACATTACATTATAGAATATATTATCGACATCACTGCTCATAATAAAAGTTGTTTTAGGACATAGAGTTCGTAGGCAGTTTTCCTACATTCCTTTAAGAACAAGATGTTACAAGAACCTACGCATGAAAAAATCGTTCCAAAAAAAGTACGATTCATTGATACAGTTCCGTTGTTTTTAGTCGGACTTACATAATGAAACTCAAAATAACTTTTCCTTTAAGACTTCTTAGTAATCATTGTTTACGTGTTGGAACTAAAAGCTTAATGTTTATTTCATAAGGTTATATCCTGTCATTGCGTAAATCACCACCATTAGTAAAACTACCATAAAATGAGCGATAATGTGCTCTTTGTCTTTAATAAACGATAGCAATTTACTTAACATGCAATAAGATAGCAACAGCATTATTAAGATTCGCGCTGCTTGCATAGTTTTATAGTTTTTAAAATCTATTCTCTAGTCTTTACGTAAATGTTTCACGTCTACAATAAAGGTTATATTCTATCTATTCTGCGAGTTACGTTTTGTGCATATTATAAACTAACTATCTAAAGTTAAGATACAAATTGGTCTTTACATGCTTGTATAAACACATTATAGCACCTGTATACATTTTATAATTCTGAACGAAGACTGTAAACGCTTATGGCACGGAGTGGCGAAAATTTTTATCCATGAAATGAAACGTTACTTATTAAGGTAGGTAGCCGATATCGGCGCATTATGCAGTTAAATGTTAGTTTAACGCTACTCGCATTACTTGAACACACTTTGCAAGTACCACGGCTATGATGTGAATATTACTGTAATAAAGGCAGAGTGTGGCAAGCGCGGCGTATCGTAGCAGTACGGTACGGGTACCGTTTTAATGTCAATCGAGAGGTCTTGAGACTTGTTTACCTGCGATCCAAGAAATAATAATATTTTATTTCCACTTCCATATAGTACAGAAATGTGTATGCTACTTACATGTTACATAAGCGGAAAATTTCTCATATCATCGTATTATTTTATCGCACAAACATGACATGTGCTTAATGGATTTGCAATTTAAATAAAAAAATCCAATATGAAACTCCAAGGCCGATACGCTATAATTTCCCGATGCAATCAGTGTTGTGCATACTGCTATATAAATTTATTATAACTATATTGCTTTATTAGTAAACATAAGACCATGTAATCCATGCATGTACAACCATAGCTTATTTATTTATTATTTATTGACCAACAAAAAAGTGGTACAAATTTACCAGCGATATAAAATGGTAATCGTGTTTTCCTTCACGGCAGAGGTTCTTTCTTGGTTTCCTTCTACTTAGGCAGTAGGTACTTAGGTAGTAATAGTTAGTAGTAAGTACCTACTTAGATAGATAGTGGGCAGTGTATTTTAATAATGGTAATTTTATGACAGAGTATATTATATTATGATTCATTAAAGAGTCCGTCTTTGGTTGGAAGAAATGAACGCAATCATTGCCTACGTATTTTAACGTAACTGTGTTTCATGTTTATTATTTTGAGTATCACTTAAATAGAATCCGCATTACGAATACAAACGGTCGGATTTACAGTTGATCGAAATGACTAAGCTAAACCGCTGAGAGTTTCGGACGATTAGACGCGGGTTAAATGAAGTATACGTTCTGTACAAAGAGGACGCCTATTTAATGAATGTTCAAAGGATAAATATATTTGACAGATACATTTATACATGTGACTAAACTTGTTAATATTGATTGCGAATTAAATAATGTTGTGTACATTGAATTTGTTCGTTCGATTCGATCATAAGGTTTATGAAATCTGCTATTAAACACACTAAAAGCATTAGATTTTTTTAAATCTTTTAATCTTTCTTCATTTTACAATCATGATTGTAATTGAAGTACGCTCAGTTTTTGAAGGTATGTACATTGAATCATCAAAGATCATCTTGCCTGATCAAAGAGATTCAGTGTCCAATTTATATGTGATTAGAAATCGGCTCGCTACTTCTATTATGCATGTTTTTGTATCGCAACAAAGTGCTCATTGAGACCAATTTAACGAGTTCACACATGCTCTTAATAATAGTTTGCTATCGATAACTGCCATCCAACCCTGAGGTTTTGTAGCATCTTATTCGATATCAATGTATGGTAAATTTTTTTGTCCTGTTGACTCTCGATTTAGTGTGAAGTTCCAAGTCATTGCGGAAGCATGAAAGTGTTTGACATAATATAGATGTGATAAACGGCCGACCGTTACAAACACTTGAACTAAATTAAATCGTCCAAGAATATAATGAAGTCATTATATGTTTTTAAACCATCACGGACGTGTAAGTTCATGGTGTGTGCTCTATTGCGATCCCAGCGACCCGTGCAGATGAACTAGATTTCCTGTTAGGCCAGCACTCGTGGTGTTCAGCTCGTACAAGTATAACCCCGTATTATTCACAGTTAACTGCTCCGCTCTAAAAATAAAACAATGCATATACACTTCCGCCATTTCACGACATGATTTACGGTTTTTATCATTTGTAATCAATGTGATTAAGAATTTTCTTCTCGTAATCTCTTTGATTTATACCTATATCTTATATCGAAGCGAAAGGATTTTTGTTGCTATTATAGATATATAGCCACGATGCTAAGTATTTTTTGCGCCAGTAACTCGTAAAATGAATTGCACTTGCTATTCAAATTGCCGTAATATTGTCTGAAATTATATTTCAACAATATATAAATTGCTTTTTAGTTGAAGCGCTAGAACGTTACCTTCTAACTTTGTAGCGTGCGGAATCTCTACCACCCCCTGACGACAAAGGTTCATACTTCCTTCCTGAATTCTTTCGAAATGCCTGAGATAAGGCTTGAGAATTCCCAGCCAAGCTATTTCATATCGTGTATACTTCATGCTTGCGTAAGGTTTTAATTACCTACCTCTAAAATTGGTTTACTTGTAGGCACCTAAAGGTAGGACATACAATTGAGAAAATCTAATAATGTTTATTACGCAATAATTTTTGCTTGCAATTATTATCTCTCAGTCATGATCATAATCGACTGTTGCCTAGATCGAAATAAACCCACATCCCAGACCCAGGTCTGTTTGGATGCACGGAGGGAATATTAACAAGCATGATACAGGAACATCATTATAGAATGCTCTTTATTTAATTCTTCAACGTTCGTTAGAAGGCAGTATTCGATGTTAGATGCGGAATGCATTAACTCCATGTTCCTATGGCTTATTCGGCTGTTGAACCTTGCCACCATTGTCCTCGATGCTCCCACGCCGCGCCGAGCCGCCGCCGACCCGCCCGAGTTCCGACTGCGAACACATAGCTGTCATAACACACTGATCAATATCTTCCACATTCCAGCCCCATTATAGCAAACGATGCACGTCGTGTATGCGTTAAGATTTGCCGGCACAATTGGGAATTGAGCAATTTTTGTCAATCATTCAGTGTTAACGTAATAGGTCGTCGAATCACTAGGCAGTGAGGTCATTTTCCGAACCGGTTCGGTTACGCCATGAAACTTACGAACGCGCAATTTCGGCATTTCTTATCGTTCATCTTTTCGTAACAATCCGCAAAAAGTCTAGACGAAACGTTTAATAGTTGTTGTAACACTACTCGACAAATTTTCTTGTACGATATGATAAAAGAAGTTTGATTTTATTTTTACTAGCTGTGTCAGCGTCTTCTTTCGTCGATATTTACTTACGTTGTTCGGAAAACATAATTTAAGAACCTAATTAATTTTAAGGTTATACGAAGTTACTTATGCTATTTTAATTTTGGTCAAGGGTTAATAAAGGGTATGCTTTTTTACTTTTTTATTAATATATCTAGACGGTACTCATAGTTAAAGCGCAGCTATTTCCGCGTAAATCCGGATTTCGTGAGTATTCTGATATAAAAGTAGCCTGTATACTGCCTTATAAAATATAATAAGATGAGGATTATATGTTACTTATTAGCGGTCTTAAGTTAACGTCAATTTAAATATATCGACATAAGGCGTCCCAGTAAGTCCCCTATTCTAAAATCTAGTCCAGTGAATGAAATACGCGTCTACTCTACGTCTGAATTACCTACCACTTGTGCGCAGACAGCAATAAATTTTCGTCTAAAAGGCGATAAAATCGGGACGTCAACAAATTTAATGTGAAGACAAATGGTGCATTTATGTCCGCAGGTGTGACTAATCTCACCGTACATCCAGATAGGGTTACTCAGTGTGAACAAATTAAAATGCCTGCATGTTGATCGTGTAAACAAATCCCGTCCGAAACTAAACTTTTAGCGGCACGCATTGCGCGCAATCAATCGTCTGTTTGTTTATGCCAGCTGCTTAACAAGTTAGTTTTTTTTTATTATTTTTAGGTGGAATCTAATATTAAAATTTTTGTAGTGTAGCCCAGTCGCTCTTCCGTGCTCTCTGGTTCGGGGTTTGAATAAAATGTACCACTAATCTTAATGTCAGGGTTAATGCACTCATTCGTGATTTATTGTCGTCGACGGCTGTAGCTCTTAACGGAATTGTGAAATTTTCCGTGTTAATGCGTGCTGAACCTCAGTTAGAGTCAGTCATGATGTAAAATTAACTGATCTTAATGTTGTGACTCAGTAAAAGAAACTTTAAAATCGATTCAGTAGGTATGTAGTTGTCTGGAAGAATTAAAAATTATTCTCATTTATCCGTATAAATAAATCGATATTGTTTTGTTAACTTGCAAAATAGATATTGAATAAGTATTTGAAAGTGCAGAACTACCGAGTCCACTAACTCAACTTTGTCACAGTAAACGTTTCGTATTTGTCTCACGGTAATGGCACGTAGGTATATTGTTATGTATAACGAATTAAGTAACGGTTGTATTTGCCGCAAAACAATAGCACCTGTTTGCGCAAACAACGCCATGCTTTCGCTACAGCCCACAAAACAAGTGTAGGTATAAGCATACCTATTGGACACCAAACAATTTAAGTATTATTATAGTATAGGTTTATAAATTATCCTTTTACTTGACGCTCTGCCCGCACTTTTCTGGATTGCCAAGGTAATTTTTGACTTTTAAACAAAAGTATTCATATAAGTTTTTTGCTTCTACCCTCAAAAACTTGAACAAATTTCATTTACTGCATTACGAAGCGCTCTGCGATAATACGATGATTGATATACTTGTAAAAAAGTAAAAATAGATAAATAAACCTTAACAATTACACATGTTATTATTGCTATAGTATTTTAGTATTGTATCTTTTTTGTGAAAATTGTTTAATTATGTTACACTGAATTGTCTCGCTAATGCGCAAGTACTTATAGTTTAGGTACTATATCATAATATTATTTTCGATATTCATCTGTAGTGCTTGCTAATATTTAAACAAAGCAAAAATATTATTATTTTTTCAATGAATAGGTAATGTCTTAGTAATATCAACAGGATCGTGTACGGAGTCGCGGACTATGTCGCCAATAAAATAGGTTCATTGGCGCTTAGTATATCGGCGACATAGACGCCATGTCTGGCCAATCGTCGTAAAGATTAATTAAGTGCACGAATATAACAGTGCAAACTAATTAATCAGATTTTGTTGCCAGACACAAAATTTAACAGTAAATACAGATTCGTTCCCTAAATAATTTTTTGCCTGGAATAATTATTTCGTGGTCACCCAATATCGATTTTTATATTTTAATAAGGCAGTAAAATCCATGTCGTCAAAAGAGTTAGTCTATAAATTTATCACTTACAATTTACATTTCGAAATTGGTATATCAATTACAAGAAAACGCCGTTCTCTAATGAAATTGTCTACAGCAAGGAATAAATTCTTGGGAGTTTATTGCGAAAATTTCTCGCTCTGTACTTATTAAAAAAGGCAGCTGAATTTATTCATTGTGATGAATATTGCCGAGAAAGTTATTTTTTAATTATATTTAAATGTTGCAAAGGTACTTTTAGAAAAATATTTCTAATTATGTCGAGATAATAACTTAATGCCGTTATTAATATGATAAAGATTGTCAAATAGATAAAGATTTTACTTTCATTTTATCTGTCCGTCTTTAAACTCTGAATACAAGGATTAAGAACGCCGGTACAGTAGCGGCATTGTATCGAGCGCAAATTCTGACAACTTGATGGTGTTCACGTAGCGTTTAAGAGGGCTATTCAGAATGCTTAGTGCGCTTACTATGCATGCTAGCGTGACCTGACAATTTGTGCTAGCGTCGCCTCTCTCACCGAGCTCCATCAATGCATTATGTCAGTGAAGTATAAGGCAAGAACTACATTAGGCCGATGACTTGGCGTAAACCCACCAGGCGTTTATTCTTTGTGTCTTTGATCAGAATTCATCTTTGATTATTTGTTACAAATTGACCTGGCGCACTTCGTACCGCGTCAATCATATCTCTGTCTCTGTCTCCGTCCCCGTCACCAGTAGACGCCTGGTGGGAATAAGTAATCGAATCGTAACTGATCCATATATTACTATTTTTCGTAAAAAATATTTTCTTTGTTATAACAATCGTTTCCTGTGTTACTTCTTATATCTCTCAGATGTGTACAGTTTCATAATGATCGCTTAAGTAGTTTTCGCGTGAAAGCTTAACATACCTACATCCCCATTTATAATATTACTAGGGATAAATGTACTGACCTATGGTTTGCATGTCATGTTGGCGAGCCTTGCTCAAACTAAAGTGCCGTTCCTATACTAGTGTAGTTCTTCCCTTAAACTACTCTAGCCTTGTTCACGATTATGTCCTTTGTCTGGACTTTATTGTTCTTTTCAATCCCTTTGTGGCTGAAGAGTAAAAGCATAATTGATATTGTTTCTCGTTCTTCTATTTATATAACAATGAAAATGCAGATAAAATCTACTGTAATGTCGACCTGGGACTAATATTGTTTTGTTATAGATTTCATTATGCGAATTCATTTGAAATAATTGGACTATTACTAAACGTAAATTACAATTAACACACGACAAGTTGAATTGTTTGGTTTGGAATTTAATATACAAACTTTGCATAATAGAGACAAAATTAAAGTGTGACAATATTAAAGGAAGGAATTAAGCCAGTGTCTTATTGCATACTTAAAGTTAGTTTATTCCCAAAGGAAGTGTATATCCCGCATGTCCCGAATCGTCGAAGCGATGTAACAAACGTGTCATTTTCAATATATCGGCAAATTAATACTGCAATTAAACAATAAAATAATTATTCCCTTGAATTCAATTATAGAAGATACATC
>DWGW01001536.1:0-11145 GCA_018247775.1 Udranomia orcinus
AAATAAGGTCAATTTATTTTTATCTAACCCTTTTGACTCATTCACCTTCCTCTTAATATGGATTGAATGCGAATTGCCGCCATTGTTGAAAAGCACATTCCGTCTTAATAGTGGGTATTTTGGGGAATACAAAAGCACTCAAATAGGGTCTCTTTTATTACGTAAGTTCAATTACAAAATAAACCATAACCACTACTTAATCTGATATACTCGTACCTATCTAGCTAATAAATAGTACGCCATAAACAATAGATCAAATATAGAATTGTAATCCGTCCTTAAGAACATTCTTCAGTAAACGAATTTTGAAAACAATCTAAATTAAATCCAACGAAATCTAACTTTTATTAAAGTCTATTTATATAACTAATCTGTTTAGTTGTGGGTTGTCGCTTAAACTTTGTCGGTTTTAGTTAAAGAATAATATAAACTTAATAATTTATTTACAAATGAGTTATTAATTAGAAAGGAAATTTGGCATGCACAATACAATACAATGGCTGTTTAGAAAAGGTGTTTCTGCTGAATTTAATATAAATTTTAATCCTAAATTTTTTTGTAAAACGCAAATATTATATAATACGCATATACAGGACGAGTGTGAATTGATAATCTACAGTTATCTCTGAGAAACTAGAAGCGGCAATAGCCCAATGGGTATCACACTTACGAGAGAGATCGTAGATTCGATCCTCTCTCTCCTACTGCACTATTAAAGTGAACACATTCTAACGTTTGAGTTTAGCTAAAAGTGTAAAATTATTAAATTATTAAAGAATGTGTCACTTGCATTATAAAAACAAAATATTTTTTTAATACCAGATTTTTTCAAACATCGTTTGGAATTAGATTACAGTAAATAACTTCACTAGCATCTATCCAACTCATGTTTAATTTGATCATATTATACGGGTATAATTACACTTTACTATTTAAATCTTTTTGAATAGACCTATGAGGGCCAAAGATTTGATCTTTGAAACAGAATACCGAACGATTTAATGGATGGGCCGATACTACTTCTATGTTAGTGTACTAATACCTTCGTATTTTTCATATCATATGTATTATTTCATTGCTCATCATCATATTATATTGTAGAGCGTTTTGTTTATTAAAAATGTATAGACTATAACACAAGGGACTGTAGCTAAGTTTTACACTAGAATATTCTGTAATCAGGTGAGACTATTTCAAACAAAACAAATTAACTCCCCATTCACCCATTAGGAATGTTCTCTATACAATTTATTGCTTGAAAGACCAATAAAAAAGATTTACGAAACTGTAGAAATCTCAAGAATGTTCCTGGAATTGGAATTTAAGCTTGAATTCAAAGTACGAATAAATTTGTTAATCAAGACATTTGTTCTATAAGGAATATTATCTGCAAAATTTTCATTTAATTTTTTAACTGTTCTTAAATTGCTTAAAGCAGTGGTATAATTTTTGTGTTTCCATAAAAATAGATTACTGACAGCACGACAATCAACTAGCATCACGATTACATATGAGATAAAAGTATAATAGGTTGGTATGTAATATGGTGGGCATCAATGAAGTAAAGTGACTAATCATAATTTAAAGTGAGATGAAATAAAACCTATTGATTTTGGCTGACTTCAACCGTTTTTATTATCTGAGCACGTTTATGCGTTTTCAGGCTTTGCCTAATATGCCGCAATTTCCCTGCCCAGGTATCCTGGATCCGAAAACGTGATCTGCATATACTCACAGTCGGCGTCCACACGTACAGCAGCGACGCTCGGTTTGCGGCGCTCCACGCGGACGGTTCGGATGAGTGGACACTGCGCGTGTCACCCGCCCAGCCGCGTGACTCCGGCGCCTACGAGTGCCAAGTGTCCACGGAGCCCAAGATCAGCTTGTCGTTCAGACTTACTGTTGTTGGTGAGTACGGTTTGCTCAGTAATTTAGTTCGCTTCAGAACTTTAGACAATCAAGGTAGGCTAAGCACTAATGTGCCTATAGACTTCTCTTCGAAATCTATAGACCCCGACGTGACGCATGACGTATGCGGTGTCAATCGATAATCATTATTGTTAATTTTAATCAGATTTTTATAGTTTGAATATATACAATCTAAACCAACCTAAATCAATCAAACAGCTACCTAAATCGACCTAATCAACCAAATATTAAAAATCTGTACTAAAGTCGTTCCAACCTAAGGTATGATAACGTACATATATTATAGTACAGTCAATTTTGTTTGCAAACGTCTTCTAATTACGGTATCGAGTATGATAATAACATGGTTACGGAATTCCGCGTATCCTCGGGAATGTGTAAACAGTTTGCAAAACTAAATCAACGTTACGTCTACACAAATTAATAGTACCAACTTATACAAGCTTACACAAACTTAACTAGTTATTACCGCTGCGTACAGTTTAAGCGTAAAACAATTCAGATTCTCGAGTGCAGCAAACACATACGGGTATTTGAATTTATGTTACTAAATTTCACGTTTGAAATAATGTTAAATGATGACTGATACTTCAGACGGGTGCTCGTTTAGTAAGAAAGTTAGTAGACGATGTCCGCTGTCTGATTGAGGATTTAATGATTTGATATAGATAAGTTAATTATGTTACAAATTTCTTGATTTCTTTTATAGTAAAAGGAAAGTTATTCAATAAGTTAATTTCGTCGTTAATCGTATTTCACGCGTTACATTACGATGAAAATGTGTTATTCAGTTACTCACAAAAAGTAAATAAAGCTATTTTTATGCCTAAAATTTAATTGTTAAAATAATATTACAAAAATATTTCTATGCGTTTATCTGTCAGTACGCGTCAATATTTTTATGTAGACCTAAAAAAAAATACACGGAAAGACTACATTAATTGGTGTTACATCTGCTCACGCACAAATTAACAATTTATTATCAGCTAGAATACTACCTGATATCGTCCGCAAAGTTTCCGCCAAGGGGAGGAAGATTAAGCACTTCAAGTATATAAAACATTTCGGATTTACCTTACAAACCAGAACATAGTAGCACGAAGCGTGTTCCGATGAGACAGAAATAGGTTAGCGGTGTTGTGGTGCTGTCCAAACTAGGAGAGTTCTACTACTCGTACCTGCAAATTAATTAATTAATGATTGCAGCAAAGTTACAAAGTTAGCAAAACGGCACAGTAAAGGTACTTATTATTATTACATGTATTAACAATAACTGACATTGTAAATGTCATAGTATGTTTTTGATACTATATCTGCTCATTATGACTAATTTCCTATTTGTGCACAAATATTTACTGGTCTGCAAAAAATGTAAATCCATAATTGGCTGTAAGGATTTTCTTTATGTTTTTGTATTGTTATTAAGTGCTGTGGAGTTTATAAATTAATACATTTATTTCATGGAGTAGAAATAAAGATTAAATTATATATTGTCAATCTTACTCATCTAGAATTATATAAATCGGTAGAGCGACGATTTAATATTGATGGAGTAACTCATGAGTGGGTGTAAACCCATTGTACGTACGTATTTTCTTGGTGCGTAAGATGCGTAGGTAGAAAGTAAGTAACGCCTCACTATACATAAATAAATAATAACGGATAACTGTTTCTATAATACCATGCGTGACACTAATAACAATAAATGTATGCTTTCTAGGGCAATAATTCTCAATAAGTCCAGCAATGTCGCATATTGAACCAACAGAACGTCGCCAACAGCCGGGCGTATTGTTCGTGATCTCATATAACATCGGGTTATTGCGATACACGGATATTTATAGTGTTAACAACTAGTTGATGAACCAAGCTATTCTTGGGATAATATCGGAGCCTCGTGACACATGTATTGATGACAGATTATTGAGTCAATAATTTTCCTTGATTGTGCTCGGAATAACTTACCCGAATGCTGTAGCTATCAGAAGAATATAATGTCATAAATCTTTCACCCAGTGTCATATCAACTTAATTATTATCAGAATACTATTTTATTATGAAGTGCTTATTGAGATGAACTAAACATTTTCTATTTTAATCAATATATTTGTTTATGAGTTCCATTAGTGTGAAGATCTTTCATTTAAGTCACTACTGCTCAAATGAATGTATCACATCTAAGTTTTACTAGCACTGGAGAGATCCAATGTCTATATATACCAGCCTGAGCTCATGATCAAACGAAACAGAATAATTGCTTAACGGCGGGCGAGCTATCATCGAACTAATCTGATCATGGAGCACGTAGTTAAAGTTCTGGCTGTTGAAATAGCTACTAATAATTGTGTCGAATCCTAGACCATTAGTTACATATTTGATACATTTGTATAATATAACAAAACAACCAAAGGCCCTAAATAGAATGGATCAAATATTAAGTCCCGTTAAACTGTGACAACTGCTTTCGTGAAAATTGAATGAAAAGCGTGTCCCAATTTACATCGTTTCGGATCAATCATTGATCGTAACGCGCCGTAAAAGCGGCAAAACTGCGTCTGTTTTGTTACCGAATTGGGGCCAATATTTTGATGTGAATAAATTGTTTCCCTTTCAACAGTGTCAAAAGCCGAAATCCTATCCGGGCCGGAGCTTTTCGTGAGGGCGGGATCGGACATCAATCTCACTTGCGTCGCGAAACACGCCCCTGATCCGCCGAGGTAAGCATGCTATTAAGTTTCATTATATAAGTTATGATATAAAACCTACTTATAAAAATGTATACAACTCAAAATTATTATTTACCGACGGTAAGTTAGTGACGCCACATAACCGTAGATATGTGTAAGTATAGTAATCCTCCTTGGCAATGAATGGAGATTTTAATGAAGCATGAACGAATTAATCACCGTAACGACGCAATCAAACAGATATACAAACGTTGATACAACCGTTTTGGACGTAAGGCTAAAAGCGAAGCAGATTAAAACGTTTATTTAAAAAAAACTCAACATTATTACTACGCCGTTACGTCCAATGCAATGTTTAATTAATTGTTTACACTGAAATAAACATTTGCACCGGATTTCAGGGGCGGGTAAATTAATTACAAATCGTTGCCATTTCCACGTCCAGTCGCACAAGTACTTGGTCAATTTGCACACAACCAATATCGAACGAATGTCATTGTAGACCGAAAACCGATACTGCCAACGGCCAAAATTAATGCTGACTGGAGCCCCTTTTATGACAATGTACTGAACAGAGAGGTAATGTGAACGATAATAGCTCACAATTTGTAGGCAAAACCCTAGGTCAAAGGGTTTTGTAATGAACCCTATTATTAGTAAGTCTACACTAAGAATTAGAGATAATACAGTGGGCTGGGCTCGTGGTCTAATGGTTAATGTCTGATTGTCGTCTGACGGGTTCAATTGCCATTAAATTTCTCAAATGTTTTCACGTGTTTGCTAAGGCTTTCAAGAAAGAGCAGAGTTTATGTTCGGCAACGATGGCTGTTGATGATTAATTTAAAAAATAATTTTCTTTCATCAGGATTAGTATCGAAAGTTAGGTTAAGTGCGCAGTTTACAAGAAGTTTTAGACTGCCAATTTTAAAACGTTAGAAGCAACTTGAGGTCACTTAATGAGCAAGAAGAAAAATAACTTCTTGTAATTTTTCAATATACACATAAAATATTCATATAATACATTTATAGGTAACATAATTTTACTTTCTTTTACAGCTGATTGTAAAGCTTAACTCACATTGCCCTTTGCTTCTTTTTCATTCTGAAAAATGAAATCATTATAGAAAATTACTTCATCATAAATGTTGGCAAGGAATTCTTTACATTTCTGCAATAAAAACTTTAAAGTCGTTGCACTGCTGGGAATAAATTAGACATTTCCATAGTTTAAATGAATTATGGACTGCACAAAAGGGGCTGACTAATGACAATAGTTTCACATTACCTTCCATTATGCATTCCTGTACAATTAGTCAGTATGCATCGAGGTCAGATGGAATATTCTACCTTCATTTCGGATCTTATCTACTTTTAGAACCACTTCATATTAAACATTCACGTAGATTCAGAGAAGTATGTCTTTTCTAGTTTTATTTGAAATTTTGGCAGCTTTATTTAAAGCTTCTTACTTGGTTTTGATATTTTCAGATGAATTTTATTTATATCCCCTCGATGATTATTGTCTGTGTCAAGTTTTATGTGTCAATAGACATTTTAAGACGATAAACTCAGTAAACCTTTATTTAGATTCAAATATTTTAGCAAATAATAACACTTACATAATACTTAATAACACAGCGCATACTATAACATTAATATGGTGTTATGTAAATTGTTTTTGTGAATGCATATAGGGTCATATATTACCCCTAACTATATACTATACTACTATAGTTTTCATGACTAACAGCAGGCTTGGCACGGATCTCTTTCTACTACTGGAGAAATCCTGGAACATGCTACGCTAGTGCTAGTGCGTGTTGGCGTAAGCACTTAGTGTACATAACTGATTAGTGGCCGACTTTTATGTCAAATATTTTCAAAACCCCAGATGGACTCCGACCAGGTGACTCCGACTGATAGCTTTACATGCCCTCCGAAGCGCAAAAACGCGCATAAAATTACGAGTATCGGTCAGTCTCATCCAGTTACTGATCACGCTTGACCATATCTTTTCAGAGCAATATGCCCAAAGAGTAAAAATATCCTTGAATTTTATTACAAACACCCATCATTGAAAGAAATGCAACTCGTTATTCCCTTCCATTTAATTACTCAACATCGTGCCACGTGTAAAGGTGAATAAGGTTTCATGTATTTGAAAGGACGCAAAGTAATGAAT
The DNA here is from genome assembly GCA_018247775.1 of Udranomia orcinus. Classification (NCBI taxonomy): domain Eukaryota; kingdom Metazoa; phylum Arthropoda; class Insecta; order Lepidoptera; family Hesperiidae; genus Udranomia; species Udranomia orcinus. Next base: position 6,799 of record DWGW01001536.1, read on the forward strand.
AGGCCTAGAAGCCATCTGCAAATCTTACTATCTCATAATGAAAGGCACGTTGTCGTGTATCTTTTCAAAGCGCACCACACTTATTTACGTTTCACATCCATAAACACGATAAGCTTATTTCCAGATAAAAGGGTCGACTAGGGTCCGTAAGTGAGGTATTCTTTGCCTATCACCATTTAATGGCACCATGTGCCTGAGATCTCTCAGCGAGGGCCCTTCAATTTGAATATTGATAGGGTGATACGTAACGCGGAGGCCGCATTTTTTATTCAAGCCACTTCATGAGTTATGTATTTTAAGTTTCTTGCCAATAATGTTGGACCGCTCCTTAAGTGGCTTTAAGGGTAGTGGACGATCTTGGTTCATGTTTAAGAGCTTATTCATGGTTTTTTTTATCTATTATTACCTGAACTATGCAAGCGTTTGTTAGAGTCCCATAAGGATTTTGTTCTTTAAGTAAATATTAAGGAACCATATTAATTATTTATTAATTATTCGTATTATTGCTAACACAGATCTTCTGGGTAAAGTAATGATAAGTGACTTCATTAGTAAACAGTTCCTTAAGAACCGCAATCTAGAATCTTATTTATAACTGGAGGGTCGCGGTCAGGTGGATAAATGGGTCGTGGTTACATGTAAGGGGATCGGGAATGATAAGAATGGACTAATGTTATAGGTATACTTGTGTGGCTTAGTGAAATTATATAAAAGAATCAAAAATACAGGCTTCGGTCCTTGAAGAGCAAGTTGAATAAATTGATTCATATAACGTGAAAAGTAACATCATACATATATTGTGCCTTCGTCTTATAAACCAGATTTTATATACTATTATTAAGTTTTTATGAAAGTGAATTGTATATTTTTATGTGAGTGAAAAAAATGCCAAAGCTTATTGAATAATTAAACTCCTACTAAAGCTACGTGCTATATCCGTATCTTGGCTACATTGCCGATTACTGGCTGTAGCTGTCTCGCTAATTTTGTCGCTGCTAACGCCCTCCCGTCTCGGACATGTTCCCGTTTGGAAGCTTTAGGCGGTGTGCTGTTTTCATTAAACTTCTCTATTCAGTTAGGTATCGACCATCTACGTGTACAATACGTAAGTGTCGTGATTTATTTTCATATTATAAAACGACTGGCAACTAGTTATCTACCACATTAGCTTCAGTTTATTAATGGAAGCAAATAGACAAAGAATGAAATGTTTATATTAAAAGTAGACAAAGGTTTCACGAACTGGCTGATGTTAAACTGTCAAAAAAAACTGTATTTTATTATGAAATACGTGAAAAATGTTTCGGGACCCAATTCTACGAACGAGAACACCCGTTCGACTCACAAATAGCCAACGAGCAGGTTTCATTTAACTTGTCGAGCCAGTTCCAAAATTGCCTCCGCACTGCTGTGGATTAAGACTATTCCGTATTGGAGCACTATTGTATACAACAATATGTCTTGTTATTCTGTGCTTGTAATACAATTTTAATGGAAATACCAGCGAAATGTGCGACTATCACAAAAGTAAAAGCTTTCCGGGCAACATTACATAATGTAATCTCGTTTAAAAAAATTCTTTAGCTATTTTTGTTTTCTATAGCTGCTTTTTATATTTTTGAACCCGTACAGCTAAATCACTGTAATATTTCACGTATAAGCTCCAAAAGAGTCTAGTGGAGCACGTCAACTCTTCAGGCACAATCGCCTGGCTCGGAGGTTTTCCTTTGAGAGGTATCTATCCGAGAAATCGTAAAAACATGATATTTCCAGAATTAATCAAAAGAACAAACTGAAAAAGATGTTTTATTTTATATAAAATAACCGGTGGGCCGTATTATATTGAGTTTTATATTGAACGTTCCTGAGTATTTAAACAAATTATAATATAAACCTACAGAAATAGTAAACTGAAGAAAACTGTATTAAGAGACTACGTTACATCTAATCTTTTATTACAGATTTTGTAGTATTTGCACGGTTTTTCTGAACTGAATTTTATGAACATTTAAAAAATCGTGAAAGCTATAAAATATATGAAACTACGATAGTTTTAAAGCCGCGGTTGCCGCCAGGCCAGCGTCACGTGGCCAGAATAGACCACAGCGAATTCCAATGCGCACACATGACGCCCTGAAAATGTTTCAACTACTCGCAAACTATATCACGGTGTTTTGCTTCATTAATGTCCGTTTCGTCAAACTTTTTTATAATACCCTGCACAGCCAGTTCATTCGCAAATTTTTGCTAATAATTTTAGGCCTATTAGAGTCACTTGCTTATTGAAGCATATAATCACGAGGTATAATAACGATGATATCTTAAAATAATAAATATTATCAGTAATTTTTGCAAAATTAATTTTACAAGTTTTAAATAAGGTAATTTTAACGCCGTTCCTCGGTTGTTTGCAATAGCAATAACCCAATAAGCGTACATCACTTTAGAAAGCTAAAATACGTAACGGAAAGACAACAAATTGTAACTACGTTGGTGCATGTCATTCATGCGTATGTAATTGATACGGTAACCAATTACAATATTATTATCACTAAAATACATTATTATAATGATGTGGTTTACCTCGGTACCAAATAAATAACCTTGAGTAGACCTCAAAGCAACGCATCAATGGGAACACATAATTATTTTATAATAATATTTGTATGCAGCGTCCAATTTCACACAATTTTCTCTTTAGCGTCCGTCTGACAGGAACACTGGGAAAGAGTAAATAAACAATTACAAATAAAGCCCTCAACAGTTGCCGTGTCCACTTTCAATATTGCCAATGTATTCTAAAATGTAAACTTTATTTTTAACTGTAAAAGTGAAGTAAAAATCACTGTAAACTATTACGCCGTCGTTGTATTGACTAGGTTCTGTGAAAACACTCGCTCAGTTTACTTTGTCTATTCAAGCACCGATTCGCATATCACACATTGTATTCAGTTACGTACGTATCATCTTTTTTTGTGTTATTGGAAATTGCCTTTTGCAGTTATTTTATTCTGCCTAAGTGATTTTTTGTTATTTCTGTTAGATTAATAGATGTTTTAAAACTTTCCAATTAATATTTTATACCAAGTACAGCTAAGTTTTATACCAAATTCTGTCACTTGTGTAAATAAATGAAACATCTATTAATTTATTTCTTTTTAAAAATATATGGGTTAAATTTTAGTCAATTTCAATTTCGAGTGTTTTTTATCTCAATTACAAAGTTGATTGCTTACAACTTACTTCTTGAATTAAGACTTTCCCCCTACATCCGGAAAGAACCTAAACATAATTTCGCTAAGCCACTGGCGACTGACAGAAGTAGTACTGCTCAATCAGTTGTGTAATGAAAAATAGTAGAAAATATGTTATCGAAGCACTGTATGTCTTTCGACTCTCTTAGTCCATAGAAATAATTGTCGTTTGTAATCGTCTTCAAACAATTAGAACATATCTAACTTCATTTTCTAACCAGCATAACGAGGACTAGATAAAATACAGCTATATTTTGTTTTTCTACAAAAAAAAAAAAACATAACGTAATCCTATAATATAAATGTAGAGAGAATACGGTCGACTTTAAATGCGGATGTCAATATGGACAATTTATTGCGGCTCTTCATATTCTCGCCAGAACCCGTTTACCCCGAGGCATGCATTACGCTCGCTTTATCGAATAGCAAGTAATAGGAGCTCTACCCTCAGAACAGAGATATATTGTAGATGTTATAACAGAGAAAAGCGTTAGACGAACCAATTTCTCCCTAATCAAAATATTTATTGTTTAACTCAATCAGTCTTGTTCAAACATTGCGTACATTGTATTAAGTTTACAATATACGCACTATTTCTGCTATGTGAAGCAACATTTAATCTCAATTTTGGTGAAATGGAAGGTAACAATGAGCTACATATCATCAGTATTTTTAAACCGTTTTATTTAGCTTGCCATGCTTGCTTTGCTTGCTTTGCATTGCTTTTATGAAGTTTGACGAGCCTTTTCGTTGACAAATTGATCTGGTACAAACCTTTCTGATGATATTGTAGATCCAACATGGCCGCTAGCAAAATGGCGGATTACATTTTTTTGCACAACTACCTCAATAAGGGTTTCAAATGAAAGGGATTGACTAGTAGTATAGTGTATTGTGCTATGACAAATTTTTGATTTTAGTTGCTGGCACAAAACGCCAGAAACTATAAACTTGAGAATTTTTTTTTTTTTTTACGTCATGAAATCCCCACGGATATCCTACCGCCACAGGGCCGACAGCAGGGTTATGTGGGACTCGAACCCACTAAAACCTGACGGTGCCCCGTACCATTTCGGGCGGAGACGCGGGAATA
>DWGW01001537.1:0-11144 GCA_018247775.1 Udranomia orcinus
AATGCTTTTTAGCGTTAAGTCCGCCTTTTGTACCACTTTTTTGTTGGTCAATAAAGAATAAATAAATAAATAAATAGTCGGTCTGAGAAAACCATTTTTAGGGTTCTTAGAAGAAGTTTAGAATAGAACCAAAATTATTTTTTTCATTAATTAAGAAGTTCATTAATATATTTATTAACAGTTTTGAGTAATGTTTTACAAAAATCGGTCGATAAGTAAAAAAGGTGTGGTAATTTTAAAGAACGGGGACGGGAAAGACTGGAGCGGTACGATGTGTCCCTGGTCAACTACTATAGGTATAATAGTTTTGTCTCAGTACTGGGTGGGTTTCACTCACAACCGGGACAGACCTGCAACATATGTACACATTTGATACACTGTTTAAATGAGAGCGGGAATATTTTGAATCTTATATTACTTTCGATATATTTTATTTTTGATGTTTTTTATTATTTAGAAATTCGAACAATTGGATTAATCTTTTCGAACATCTCGCTTTTTACGAAGATTATTTATGTAAGAACAATATTTTTATTGTAGTTAAATGTACCTACATGCAGTAAGTAAATTACTTAAGGTCCAAACAAAATTTGTTTATTTATGACAAATATCAGCTTATTTTTCATTGCAACATAAATTAAATATTTTTTTAAAAGTATATTATCTGAATAAAATGTAAAAGGTATATTATTACTAACGCCGTTGTCACGTACGTGTGTATGTTACTCAAGTTAGTATGTTATACATAGCATCAGTATAATACATTACCTACTAATTTTATACATACCTGCTAGTGTTAGTATTACCCCGATTACTAAAACATGCTAACAACCACAAGAATCACAATTATTAGTAGTATGAGGCAAGTATGAATAAAATGTAAAAGGTATATTATTTACTTCAAAACACTATTGTCGTTCAGATTACTGTCGTCCGAGATATATATTATCGGATTCTCGGCGTAGGCATAATTGATAAATGAAAAAAGAGAAAGGATCCTTCAGCGCTAAATTGAATCAACGACACTCAACAAGGGAGTCCTTCATCTTTATTATTTGCGAGATAAAAATAAGACACTGAATCAAACATTATTCGTGCAAATATTACTTGGCTTTCCACGTGACTTTACTTGCCTATTTTGCTCGTTTGTTTTCTGCATATTTCAATTAATAGTCCATTAAAAAACGTACTTTTTCTTGATTTTTTGTCCGCATATTTTAATTAATAGTACATCAAAAAAATTGTACTTCTTGTCTTCTTTTAGTTCTCTTATAACTGTTTAGCTATTTATCTCGTATTCTGCATATTAACAGTACATTTACGTTGAAAAATAGTCCATCCTTTTGCATTTTATTTTATTTTACTAATAAATGTATTCAACAACTCAATCGCCAAAAAGTATTTGAAACAATATATACCGTATGTATAGAGATACACTATATGTACAAAAAATCCATTTTATAAGGTACCTACACTATTTATCTATCTTATATCAAAAGATTATATTGTAGATGTCGTTATATTATGACGTAGTATTTTGATTTTCCTATTGTTGTACGATAACAGAATAGAAAGGTATACCTATATGCATACTACGTAATAATTATAGTGACATATATTCAATTGAATTTCTGGATTTCGTAGTGTAGAAACACTCTTGTTAAGGGCTACAGCACACAATTGCATTTGTATTGTTAATTTACGGTTCTTCTGTAATTTACGGTTATGTATTTATACTTTCAGTTTGTTTGTAAAAAGGTAGGATTTCTTTCCGATTCAATGTACTTAACTTTTTATGTGTAGTTTTATGTCATTAATGTAGTATAGTACAATTCAATCTAACAACAACAATTCAATCAAATGAATAAAAAATATAGTATACAACAAACAATTATGACGGAAATCTTCAGCAGAGTTTTAATTAAACGTTCCAGCTACTTATATAAATTTAACACTAGTAATCATCGACGGAGATGCAAAATTGACTCGGCGACATTAAGTTTTTTTTTTGATATTGAGTTATATACATATTTTGATCTCATCTAAACTGAATTCCATGAATAACAATGTTTAAAGTCCACTAGATTTGTGAAGATGATTTTATAAATTATATATATTTTTAATTTTTTTTCAAACTTTAAATGGCGCTTCTGTAAAGTTGACTGACTTACCTACCTACCTACTTGAAAATTTATCCGCTCAAGCGTCGTAATACACGCGTGAAGCTTCTTATACTAATACTACTCGTATATAATGATGTGTTCGGTTGCCCTTACGCGCCGGGCTCGCTTACCGGAAATTAATTAAATCCGCAGTCATCTTGCGACGACATTATTCAGTGTTTGAGGACTGACAGACAGATGGGTCCTCTTAATTAAAATTTGTAAATAGCATGATAGACGCGCTCAGCTATTTGAGCTACATATATTGCTCAGCTATTTAAGCTATATTGAGCTAACGTGTTAACGATACTGTTGAGAGATCTCTCTTTGTTATAACTTATCACTTCTGGATTGTCTTCTTATACAAGTTATATTGTCTTATCGCCAAAAGTTTCGTGAGCCTACTCTCTTGCGTATATGTTTAGTTTATAAACGGTTTTATTCGCGTGTAGTATATTGGTATAACTTCACTAGTTTTGAAGTCTAAGAGTCAGTATTCTATATGTATTATAGAATACTGAATCTTAGTATATATGATTATAAAATTATAATATAAACATCAATATGAAAGAGGTTTTTAGATAAAATTAAACCTACACCATAAAACGAGTTCGATGTTTTTAGTTAACAAAAAACGTTTTATACAAATGAAACACTATGATGGAAGTATTAAAACAAAGCTTGATTCGGACAAAAAAAGTCCATTCACGGGTGAAAAGGTGAGATCTATAGATAGTCCTATCGCTTTCATTGTTTCACTTCCGTTTTACGTCAAATTTTAATAACGCGGAGATTTTTGTCGAGTCGCGAATGAAAACAAATTTTAGAATAGACGAAAATGCAGACATTTCCAATTAATTATTGATAGGAAACAAAAAACGGTCTTCTATGTTACGTATGCACATAACATTTTGACTTTTCGGCACCACTGCCACGCCTATTTCTATTTCTGCCGTTTAACAGCAATGTACTTGTTGCGTGTTGCACACTTAACCGATGCGTTCCAACGCACTTAGAAAACTTAGAAAATGTTTTATTTGTATCAAGGGTTATACATTTCTATGTTGGGACACTCTTTTCTTAGTATTCATTTGATTGAAAGTATTTTACCTATGATAGAATGTTGTAGAATATACTGCTAAGGTGTAGTCTGTGATCGACTTAAAGAACTTTTGATCCTGTCTTGTGTGGATCACAGATGTCAGTGGGCGAATGCATGCACTTACCGTCAGGTGGACTATAGACTTCTCTGCTACGTCAATGTACAAACTACAATGAGTATGGGGGCTTGAATTTAGTATTGCAAATATACTAAATATAATAAATAATTTTGATATTACAGCTTTGTCCCGTTCCAGCCTGAATATGGCGTTTAATTTTTTACGGAACGATAGATATGATCGTATAGTCTTTTTGCGATCGTAACTCAAAAATCGATTTTTTTTAATGTATTGTGTCGTTTTCATGTCTGTGATATTTGTCTCATGACATTTGTGATCATCCAAATAGAGCTGTCCAAAGTAAAGTTGTTCATATAGGTAGGACTGTCTTATGAGTGTACATAATCAGTGCATATAAGTCTCTTTTCTACTTCTTAAAGTAACAATGGAAGAAGTTTTGGAAATAACCGTATCACAACGCCTCTTACTTGGTTTAAAAAAAAATGAGACAGCTAGATATATATTATCTGTATTATGTTGTAACCGGTACGTTACAATTTAAAAGACAGACAACTTCTACCGAAAACCATAAAAGGCTGATCGACGTGTGTCATCGGCCCAAAAATTTTACAAAAGTAGTTTATTTTTGATAACAATCATTATGTATATTTTAAAATAAGGTGCTTTTGGAAAGATCTTTATCTTATTTATTTCTTACAAAAATTGTACAGACATCTATAATTAACTGTGATACCAACATATTTACTATTTTTTTATAGTTTTGGTGGTTGCCAAACAACTAAATATGATTGAGACGGGCGGCGCAGATAGAGAAAAACCCTGCGATAATCCTGATTTAATTCCAGCGGACGTTGTAAACAACCTATCGGTAAATATCCCCGAATGCGAACGTAATCCAGTCGTTTTCGTATCCCAAAAACGGGAACATCAAAACACACTGAGTAACAAGCTGTAGCTGTTGATTTTTCACAATTGGACCTATTTATGCAAACAGGAACCAACGAGTTACCTCCTATTATTATTAATACGTTGATGGTTTTCAACAGTATTATATTTATATACATAGAACAAATTGTTTTGTGCAATATTGTACTATGAACATTTTATTAAGAATTTTACAGTATACAAAATTTTCACAAAATGGCTTTTTCTCAAAAATGTCGTTGTGTGGGTTGATTCTGTTTTGCACAAATAAGTCCAATTATAAAACAGAAGTTAGTTACGGTCTATTAACGTTTTTGGATTTTGAGTCCATTTGATAAGTAATAAGGATAACTCAACAAGAGTTATCCTTATTACTTAATATGTATGCCATAATTTCTTCTTTTTGAAAATATTCTTAGTAACTAGAACTGACTTAAATTTCATAAAGCTAATTTCATAAATGCTACATTTACGCAATTTTTATAAAAAAAAATCCAAGCTAATTATCGTGATTGACGCGATCGCTTCGTCGTATCGAATGATTTAAATCCTTGGCGCTTTTATTACAAGATAAAACATGTATGCTACTAACAAAGGTCGGCAGTCCCCATGAGCTAAGTGAAAACGTTCATGTTATTCATTAAGGGATCTCTCGGTCACTATTGTACACGCCTCCTTATGTGCTCATTAGTCCTAATGAGAAGACAAGAAGTTGCCTTATTATTTGTATTTTCTCATTATCCTTCAAGTTCCTACGCGTTATTTTATTTACAGTCTGTAGTTAAAGCAGGAAGAAGGCTATGACAATGTATGTTGCTGCTCAACTTAAAAGTCTGCATTCTAGTTCTTAGGTACTTGATTCCACTAATTAGTATAATTAGTAATATACAAATTACAACAAAAAATTTAAAAAAAATGTATTCTGTATATGACACATTCTTTACGACAAGTGTATCAAGAAGTATTAACTTCTGTGTTTTGATAAGATGAAGCAAATTGTCGGATTACATAGGAGACAATCAAAGAAGATGAGGACATCGCTCGTTCCGAAGCTACGTTTCAATACACGGTCGAGAATATCAGCCAGCTGAAAGATCAAGTCCTGTCCCCACCGTGCTACGTCAGGTGTCTGCCGTGGAAGATCCTGCTACTGATCCGACACACCACGACTCCAGACCGCCAACAACAGAAAGCGTTGGGCATATTCCTCCAGTGCAATGGCGGAGGAGACTCCTCAGGCTGGTCCTGCTATGGTCTCGGGCACCTGAAACTCCTCTCCGATAAACCAGACGGTGAACACATATGTCGGAAACTTCACCACATGTACCATTCGTAAGTAATCTCTTTCTTTAGAGCTGTAATACAAAAGCTAGTTTGCTGGTCTATCTGCATGTATTTAAGTGGTATTTTAATATTATAATATTAACTATCATTGGCGCCCGGTTCAATATTTCTTATTATGAGGGGGATAAATAATATCTAAGACACACTCGAGCGAATCTAGCGGCAACCTACAACTTACCGCATTCGTTGCACGATATACGATACTCGTACTATAGACATTGTCATAATATTTATTTGTAGAAACAGGTTACGATACAAGTTATTTTTAATTTAGTGTAGACTCTGCTGGACATATATGTTTGCGTTTAATTATAAGCCATTTTGTAATTTCCTACTATAGTATAACTATGTGTAATTATCTTGTAAATTTTTAAGTAATAAAGTTATAAATTTATAGATGGGAACGAAACCTCTATCGTCCGATACAACTTTAGATTACACAGAACTTACTACTGTAAAAGAATCACCTAAATTCAAATTCTGAATCATTGAAATTCTTAAACTTTCAGGAAGGAAGACGACTGGGGTTTCGCGCATTTCATATCCTGGGAAAATTTAATGGACCCCGAAAAAGGTTATGTGAAGGATGACAGTATAACGATAGAGGCCCACGTGATGGCAGAAGCTCCACATGGCGTTTCGTGGGATTCTAAGAAGTACACGGGTTATATTGGTATGATGTTCAACTGACTTTCACGATCTGTTAATGAAATATTAAAGAACATGAATCAATTAGAACATTACATAGCATTAGAGAGATAATCCGTCTAGAGTAAGGCACTCTAAATATTAAAAGTAGCGAATTTCACTGAAAGGAAACGTTAATTCAATGCAGCATGCAGTTATGTTTCTTTCCAAGAATAAATGAATGTTTCCTGTCAGTAAAACTCCCTATCTCCAATATTTAGAGCACTTTCCTTTCAGATGACGTCATAAATTCCATCCTGCATATCGCACCTTGGGTAGAACAAGGGCACAATTGTCATAATGCAACAACTAAACTTATGCCCTTGTTCTACCGAAAGTGCGATATGATTGTGTTAATACAATACTCGTATATAGGTCTGAAAAATCAAGGAGCGACGTGTTACATGAATTCGCTCCTCCAAACTTTATTCTTCACGAATGTTCTTCGGAAGGCTGTTTACAAAATCCCGACAGTCGGGGACGACAGCTCCCGGTCGGTGGCCTTTGCGCTGCAGAGAGTTTTCTACGATCTCCAATTCTCCGGCAAGCCGGTCGCTACTAAGAAACTTACCAAAAGTTTCGGATGGGTAACGCAGGACTCGTTCATGCAACACGACGTGCAGGAGTTCCTTCGGGTGAGTTTAATAGCTTGTGTGTGTATTTTGTAAATCGTTTATCGTATATTTTGGGCACAGGTTTCTGTAATGCTGGATAAGGTCTTTATTAACAGAATCGGATTTTCATTTTGGAATCGGAGCATTTTTACTTTAAAAAATGTCTTTTGTTAAACCCAATTTTTTTCTTCGCTAATCCCGAATTTATCTACATCGAGAAGGACATCGAGGAAGTCTCGAGCCAATCGCTGGTAGACAATACGTAATCACCGCACTCCTTATGTATCGCTGAATATAATTGGTATCTGTGGTAGAATCGGAACAATGCATGGCTGACCTATACCGACTCGATACAAAAGTTTTTGAATAGAAGTTTTTCCACAGAAGTTACGTATACAATTTGGCCTACATTCTGTACAATTCTATGTAGCCAGTTCTACTACAAAGAGTAAATGTGTCGCCGTTGTAGATAATTCGGCTCAGACAGCGCCCAACATCTGAGTACGCGAGTAACAAATTACTTTGTTCCAAGGTATTGCTAGACAAGTTGGAAAATAAAATGAAGGGAACCGTTGTGGAGGGAACCGTGCCGAAGTTGTTTGAGGGAAAAATGACATCTTTTATCAAGTGCAAAAACGTTAATTGCACCAGCACTCGCGTGGAAACTTTCTATGACATTCAACTCAGCGTTAGGGGGAAAAATAATAGTTAGTTGTATATTACTTTCTATCTTTTAACGGTTGTAGAACTTGTGTGTAGTTCGGAGATAGTAACACATAATTAATCCACGCTTGGTAAATCCGTATGTCTAGTTCTTACTAGTCGCCATAGTTTATTTCTTCGCAATAGGGAGAGTAATAAGTCTAGCACTAAGTACTAGTAAGTACGACTTTCGCCGTATGTGTAGTATTTCATAGAATTCTACACGTACAGCGTACATAAAAGTTCAGAAACGTTCAGAAATGTGTATAGATTTATGACATTTTAATTAACCATTAAACGCCGAATAGAAACATCATCGTATTAAAAACTTTCAACAAAGCTGTGAATCGAAACAAAGGCTGTTACCATTTCCTCAATTGAATCTTCGGCAATGTCCCGCAGTATACGAGTCATTCAAGGACTACATAAGCACGGAGCTACTCGAGGGCGAGAACAAGTACGATGCGGGAGAACACGGGCTGCAAGAAGCGGAGAAGGGGGTCCGCTTCGACGAGTTCCCGCCAGTGCTGCATCTACACCTCATGCGCTTCCACTACGACCCACAGAGGGACACTTCAATCAAATTCAACGATCGGTATGCATACCATGCGATTGAACTAAGAATAGGAATGAAAATGAACTTCTGATTTTGTAGAATTGAAAAATATATAGACAAGGAAAATACAAGGTTTATTTAATGAATTAACTCTGTCTAAACGATTGATCACAGCAGCTATGACGTCACAAAATGACCGAAAGTCATCCCTATTCTTAGTAAGAATGATCGCATACTATACAAGAATCAAGGATTAGTAGCTGCTGTGAAAATCCCCTTGAAAATTGGTCCAGTCTTTTATGAGATTAGCCGTAACATACAGACAGACAGACAACAATAAAAACAATTTAAAGAAATATTTTTTTGGTGTAATATACCGTGTAAATATATAGGGATTTCGTAAAAAGTTGATATTTTAATCTTACAAACAGACACTCCAGTTTTATTTATTTTTATAGGTACATGTTTAAACTTATCTTTATGCTCGTGTAATCTTATTACTTTTTATTATGTATCTGGTTGATTCATGGGGTTACCTCAACGGTTATTGTTTATATATTATAGAAATAGTTTCAAATGGTAGGGCAGTTGGGGCGACATTTTTTTTAAGTTTTGGAAAATAGATTAAACAAACTGTAGTAAAATGTCCCAAAATGGGGTAGAATTCGAAAAAAATAATAGTTACATATTATCGGTCGTTAGGGTATCTAGTTGAAAAAAAAGCCATATTGCTATTTGAAAAATCTTATCAATTGGCTTAATGAACTCACAGCTCATTTAAATCTTAGGCTAATAAATACGCCAGCTTGAGCCTGTAATTCTATTATTGTAATACTGCTGTTGATAAGAGCGTTAATGTCGTTTTAAGAGAAACCACAAGACCGCGGTCTCTGTGAAAGCTGTAAAACGTGCTCCATGGAGTAATGAAGTTCGACAGAACACAACTTATTATATCTCTACATGTGTTTTGACAATAATTCAAGATAAGTTCTGACCAACATTTGATACTATTTATGGATTCCAATACAAAGTTGCAGAGATCTTGACCTAATATGTATAAGAACTAATATGGTAAATATTAATTTATATTGATAAAAACCTCGTTGGAGAACTTGTGTATCATCTTTGAAGGTCAGAATATACTAAGTATATCCAATTAATAATTGATATTATCAATTATAATATGATACACTTTTAAAGTATCAGGCGTTATTACGCGGAAATTCATGCTATTAAATTAAGTTGTCGTTACTTCGCAACAATCTGCTGTTATGTATGATGGTATAGCTTAAATCAATGCAATATGTTCACTCTCCTCCGTCTTTCACAGGACTAACCAGTAACGTCCTAAGATTACCTAATGCATTCAACAATTATAAACGTATAGTAACGTATAGTATAGTACTATATCTCCCAGAGGTATGAATTTTTTTCACTGTTTCTAAATCGTATGCATAAAACTGATATGCTATGCGTGTTATAAGAAAATATTTTTGATGTACGATGTTCTTGTTACGAATGTGTAAAATATAGATACCGCATATAGGCACTACGCATCTATTCTTCGCAAGTACACAACACTGACTTGCATACAACGTTGTCACGAGGTTGGGTTTAAGCCCCAAGTCATTGACATCGAACAATAGAAAGCACTTTTCTGCTCAGGAATTTGCAATGTTATCTTTTGTAAGATTTGCGTTCAAATTTTCACGCTTTACTTTACCGTCTCTTGTGAAACTTCGCATCTGATATTAACAGTTATAACTCATACATAAGTGTCTCGTTGTTGTCAGATTTGGGTTATAATTAGAGTAAAGACTTTATTGTAAAACAGTTTTTTAAAAGCCAACTATGTGGGTTAGGTTAAATTGATAAAATTAGCGGTTCGCGCTTAATGAGTAGAATAATACGAAAGTCTTATCCTAGAATACGACATGTATAATAATTAATTTAAAGTAAATATGTAAACGAATAAAGAAAATTATTGTCAATTTTGTTGGCATGTGTTGGCTGTAAGATAATACAGGTCACAATAAGTGCACTTACTGCACTCATCATATTGTTTTAACAATGCATAATATTATGATATAATGATATGACGTTGTTTATAAACAAACATTCCAAATCTTTCGAAGAACAATGAGTGCATCATTTATTTATCATGAACAGGAATTTTATAAACATCACGCTATGCTATCAAGCTTTAATTTTAAAACGTTACTTCAATCTAATATAGTACTGTTGCATTCGATTCATCATAAAAAAGAATAAAAATAGAAAGCTATCTGTGGTTTTTACATGGTTGTCAAAAAAGCGCGGGAACGCTAGGTACCTTGCCGCGCTTTTTATTAAAATTGCGTTGAAAATGTGACGAAGAAGCACGGCCACGATTAAAAACGAATTGTAAAAAGAGTCCGTTTTCTTATTCAAATTCTTTCTGAGCTTTTCGGTTTTGGGCAGATTTACAGGAAATAAAGGTAACTAATGTTAATCTATTTTCGAAATTAACCAATAAATAATAAAAAATTCTAAAAAATTGGAATCGTAGGTATTATTAATAATATGATTTAAACAGAAAAACTATCACGAAATCATTTTACAAAGTTTATAAATTAATTTTAAATTCTTGATAATGTGCTAAATAAAACTTTTATGACTTAACTTTTATG
The DNA here is from genome assembly GCA_018247775.1 of Udranomia orcinus. NCBI lineage: Eukaryota > Metazoa > Arthropoda > Insecta > Lepidoptera > Hesperiidae > Udranomia > Udranomia orcinus. The sequence goes on from DWGW01001537.1 coordinate 10,840, forward strand.
TGTAATATTAACAAAATGGCCAACAAAATATAAACGTCGGTACGTTTTAACTTGCATTGATAATGACGTATATAATCCTTAGCTCATTATTACTTACATAATAACACTGAGATATAGTATTATCTGAATATATTTTATAATTATAATATAAGACCGCAATTTTTTATTGTGCAAGTTCAAATGAGCACTTTATTTTACTTTACACTAATATAGAAATACGTTTATAGAATTTACGATTACACTTTCCTTTAAATTAAATGTTAGTTAAAATGCTTGTCTCTTTATTCATTTTATAAGAGAAAACT
>DWGW01001538.1:0-11143 GCA_018247775.1 Udranomia orcinus
TCCCCACTCCCCCATTGCACTATTGACGTGAACCCACTCCTAACACAAGCCTTCGAGCTTAGCTGGAGGGGTTAACACAATTCCTAGTATATATTGACATGCTAGTAATTTAAAAAAAAAAAACCAGAAGTAAGATTACTGCTGTTGTAAGGCGGAAATAGGTGTAGCGGCGGTGTCTCTAGAGCCGAAATACGAAATATTCTACAACTATTAAAAAAACTAAAATTAAAACAAGATCGTGTTTGTACTTTATAGCAAACGTGTAAAGAAATACAGACCATAAATAAGAGATGTAAATGGTAATTCGTAATATAGGTCAGATGTTCCGCTAATGAATTAAAAGAATTATCATAGTGTCATAACTTATAATTGTAAAGTTGCAGTTCTATATTTAACCCGTTATGTTGAGAGATATTTATTTAACTGTATTGTATAATATGGCTTTACTTATACTTTACATGTATAATCCTTTAAATGTTAAGTATTAATAAAAAGTAATATTATGCAATATTTTCAATATATATCTGATGAATGAGGGCTTGATTAGAAGTTTGAGCTTGCTTAACATATAGCACATTTTTAAGGATTGGCAATAGATCAATACCATAGTCCGTAAACATCACTATCGCATTCCGTGCAAACTCCGCGGCATAGACAACCGAACAAAACTACGAACGCTCCAAATCACTTACACATAAATCAAAAGATAAGAATGGTGCACTTAAAGAGATTCGAAATCGGTTTAGCGTCGCCGCGTGAAATCTGTCAATGACATCGCGAAACACAACGACGACTCGTCTCCCTGCACCGAAAACAGCACCCGAGCGCCCGAACGGATCATAAATCACCGACTTTCTAAACTGACACTATCCGAAAACACGAACGGGAGTTGGGAACGGACTGTTTACTTGAAAACTGAAACGCATCTATTCCGATAAGTTCGCTGAAGTTACGAGTGCAAGGAGCAACGAACGTTAGATGCTCGCACACGAGCGATTTAACGTACGGAATCGCGATTACCGTACCTCTCTACGTGCTTTTATAGACCATTCCTGTTTACGTATGAATTTGTATGGAGATTTTATGAGTTCACGTGAGATTTTGCACGGCAATAAAATGTAATCTAATGTTGTTTGTATCTTTTACTATAATCCACGGCGTCCAAAAAAATTAAAGCAGAATAGAGACTTTAGGTACTATAAAATAATAAACCATAACAATCTAAGCGATGCGATAAAACTATTACGCGTACTTTGAAGTTAACTTAAAGCCCTAGAGCAACAAAGATTTCTTCTATAAAATTAATGCCCTACAATTAGTAGCCTTATAACAATATAAATAGGCGAGTTAGAATTCTAGCACCAGACATAATGGGCCTAACAAAGTGGCAGATGGATATTAATGCGTATAGCGAGGAGTGTAGAGCCTCGCGGGCTAGCGACGGGGAATTTATGTGAGAAAAACGAACTGCTGAGTGAAGTGTTTTATTGAAATAGCCCGGTTAAAGCTGTATTCACACCTGCTTCTTTATACTGCGACTTTGCGTGCGATTTTCCGTTTGAATTAAATGTTAAGGCCCTTTTGCCAACGATATCTCGTACTAGTAGTATGCTACATGTTGATAGATAGCTACACATAGGACAGGTCCTAGTTGTGTTAAAGCCAAAAAAAAATTAATAACGGTATTTACGGGTACATTATTATTATTATTAAAAAAATGAACCGAACTTTGATACATTTAGTCTTATAATAAAATAATAATATGAGTACAAAATACCGTTAATTTTATATTGCTTAAAAAATCTTTTACACAAGTATCGTTATTATATATTCCAATAATAACTGATCCGGCATCCATCCGACTCAGCAGCTGATATAAAAGTCAAAAAGCTAAAGTTTATATTTATTTTATAGTGTTTGTATTAAAAACGAAAATAACATACGGCACTTGCCCTTAGGCCCGTCACCTACAACAATATCGTACTCAACCCTCGTAAAGTGAATTACAGTAAACGATACAACTTAAAACAATAAGGCTGTTGGTAGAAAAAGAGTATTGAAACGCTAACCAGTGTTCAATTGAAAATTATTAGAGGGTAGAACACAATTGCTTGTGGCTCCCCCAACCAAATCGGTGGTTATAATCGGTTAATATGCCGAAATAATAATTCTAAAAGGACTATTTCTCTTTCTATAGTTTCAAATACTTATTCGACAAATATGGGCACATTTTTTTTTATATTATTATCATAATATGGTATTTTATAATGGTTAACATAGAATAAAGGTTGCGTAAGTCAAATATTAAGTTTTCTCTTCATCGAGAATCGAATGAGTAGCAACTAATACGGTGCAGATAATTTAAACGGAAATATATAGAATACCTTGTCTATGATGCAACTATGCGTCAACTCCGCGAACTAATATTCTTTGTGAAATAATAATGTCATAACCGTAATACAAACCGGCTTCATAATTAATCAATAACTAATATCAGTATTACACTTAGTCTTGCGGTTTTAACTCAACACCAATCTATAAATACCAGACCGCTGTAAGAGTATAGTTCATAATTAGAAACTCTGATTTAAAGCTCATTGAATTTACTGCGAAAAGACAACGACGTGGATAAATTTTATTGGTCAGTTCCCAATTACATACATAAATTACATATGTAGGTATATAAAAAAGGAATAATGATTGGAGTGTGCAGATCTGTCACGGCTCAGATAAGACCTATGGCGCGTAATTAAAATAATGTATAGTTATACAAGAAAAATCTATAATTTTTAATAAAAAAAAATGTTAGTCTAATCGATTTTTTTAACGAATGCTTTCGTGAATACACTCGCACATATTTCTGGTTTATAAACGCCGTATCTCACGTGTTGTGTGTATTTCGGCATAGTCTAGTCTACTCTCTAGCTTATCGGGAAAGTATTATAGTGTAATATTGAAAGTAGTTAATTGATCACAAGACTCGATTCGAAAAGAGATGCCATGCGAGTTGACAAAAACGTAGTAAAATGTGTTCGTATAATATGACATGACCGGCAAAATGTAATATTAAACGAACATTTGCAATTGAAAAACGTGAGAAAATTGTATCCGGTATGCGAAAACTTGCTCCAAATAACGTTTAAATAGTTCCCGACTGAATGTTTACACTTATTAGGTTTAGATAAAATATTCAAAAAGTTTTGTCCGAGCGTACGTAGAAGACTCGCTGGAACTGTCCTGGCTGGATGTTATTCGCGAACTTATTCCCGTGAGAGTCAATAACACCATTCCGTGAAATATATGGGATGGAAATTTAAAATTTCGTAAAACGCAGCGCACGTGAATTTATTGGCCCTAATTCAATGCACATGTATGTACCTATGTATGTTCTATATGAATGTGGTTTGCAAGTAAATTGTGGTGGTTAAATAACTATTGATGTGAAATAGGTAGGTATCATAAAGAGGTTTTAGCTATTCATTAAACATTTCGTATCCTTTTATGAAATAAACATTTTAATCACCTAGTCATATGTATTGGGAATCTTAAATTAGAATAAATATACTAACTACTACTAGAAAGTAAACCCTCGCCAAATTACATTATTGAAAACAGAAGCCAATAACGTGAACATTATTGAACATGGTTTAAAAGGAATGGTGATGGACCAACAGCTTGCTGTCTAAAAACAGATTTATCAACTTTAAACCTTATACGCATTTTAAGAAATTTGTCCAAGTAGGCATATAGGGATGATGATGACATTTATACCCCATATAAAGTTGATGTCAAGATACAGTATTTATTGCTATATTATGAAGAACATACTCGTATGTATGGTGTATTCAAAAATATTTGCACTGAATAGAATATTCACGCCGAAGAGACAGATATGCGTCACTCTTTCGTCGTAACACGCTACCGTCGGGCGAATTGTCCCAATAAATTTCAACTAAGCATTTTGCATTTTTTGGCAATAGCTTCTAGCTCATCTAGCATTACTTATTTTGCGAGAACGTTACTGTCAACAACTTTGTACAATATAATAGAAAGAAGTCCGGCAAGTGGTCACTTCCTTAGCAATTCCCCATTTAGACATCTGTGACTAACTTCGAATAGAGGAAAATTGTATCTACCAAATTTTATTATGACGATATAACGTAGATCTTAAATTGTGAACGAAGAACATTTCGTGATCCGACTATAATAACACCACGGCTACACCCATTTGTGCCTTGTAGCGGTAATCGAGGTATGATTTGAAGGACTGGAATTTATGAATTTATCTATGATTTTATGAATTTATCAATTATTTGCGGCAATAGCCAAATGGGTAGTGTGTCGGACTTACGGTCGAGAGGTCATGGGTTTGATCCTCAGACCCCCATTGCACGATTGACGAACCCACACCTAACACAAGCCTTTGAGCTTAGCTGGCGGTTAACAAAATTACTAGAATGTATTGATATGCTAGTATTTTTTTAAATAAAAAAACTCATGCTACCTTAACGCAATGAAAAAGATGGTCTTAAATTATATCACCAATCGTGTTTCCTTGTTCGTAGAAGCGAGCACTTAGTGCAGGAATAAGTTTTATAAACTGTCAGTTCGTAGCATAATGTTAGATATTATAATATACCGTTTATCCCGCTAAAAGGGTGTTTTGAATAATTACAGCATCCGTAATACCGATGATATGCTTAAGTAAGTTATTTTCTTTACTTATTTGCGTTCACGTCATCATCTGTATGATTTTATTTATAATATACTTATTTAGTAGGTAAGTACATAACATAATAAATCTTAAATGGGAACATTTTTCGCAATCCAATCTATTCAATTTTCAGAAGCAAAATATTAATTTATTTTATTCCAATTGTCTAGAAACTTGTGTAAAATTGATATGTAGGTACACGAATCGTTATACTAATTGTTGGGGTTAATAATGAAAATAAAAATGTATCCGTTAAAACTAATTGAACAAAAACTAATATTTTTAATACTAGACGTACACATTGACAGACAATTCGTTTCAAGCTGTTAGTATATTTAATATTATTTGTTGGACATAGACGCGAAGAACTCGAGACATTAAGTAATCGAATGTATCATTAGATCCTATGCCATATTAAGGTGCATCTATAAACTAGGAGATTCAAACAACTTTCAATCTTATATCGTTTCCATAAGCCCTATTCTAGGGTCGTGGTTAATTGAGACGGTGAACTAGATGCCATACTAAGATGTTGCTTAACGTGCATTATCAATCTGCGCAGGCGCCGCACAGGAGAACCTCTTAATAGAATGTAATTAAGCCATGATACGTTAGGAGGCAAAAAATCGCAGCACGAATTACGTAGACCACTTAACTGAACGATGGAAATTACTTACATTTCATCCGAGATTATTTTTTAAGTTATACCTATAACTTAGAAAGAGAAATTAAGACATATGATGGCCTTATCCATGGACTTCAACGTGGACAAACGTCAAAGGACTCTCATGAAGAAAAGGGAAATTAGTTACGAAGATTTATCGTATCGCCGGAAACATCAGTACTGATTCCATAATAGTATAAACCTATTTGTTACCATAAGAAAGAAAGTTTACAATGAAATGCTGCGAAAGATAAAGAACAAAATCGTAGAGTAGAAAACTTCGTCATGTCCGAATTTGTTCTAAAAGTAAAATCGGGGATTAAGTTCGGTACGAAACTTTGTCCTATCAGATCCAGGTATTGGTCAAAGTAGATCTTGTCTGAGACACTGGCTTCGTGCCAGGACTATATCTGTGCGTCTACAACATAACTTTTAAATTAGTATCGAATACCTACAAAATATAAAAACTTTATTGTTGCATTTAAGTTGAACAATAAAATTGGGACCGCAGTCCGCCAGTCGAGAACCCTGCCACTCATAAGCGGTTAGGCTTAGATAACTCGCATATGTTTTCTCTCTTATATAAACTCGGAAATAAAAATGTAAAAATATCGCATGATATATTTTACCATCGCCTTTACAAAGACGTCGTATATTAAGAAGAGAGACAAAAACAAAACACAAACGTTTAAAGGAAAGTGAAACAAAAATATTTAACTTCAGATTTGGAATGATAATCGAACTTACTACCCCTTTTTTATACAACATGGATATATCAATATCCACTAGATATAAAAATATTAAATAACCACATATGCATAACTCAGAAAGGACCTGCGGAAGATAATTGGAACGCAATTTAGCTTACGAACTGTTAAATAACTGAAGTCGGTGGACAAAAGCGTTGTTATTTCAAATATACAAAACTAAGCATAGATTAAATACTTAACAATACTTACATAACGTAGACTTTAACGGATTAATAAAATCGCGTAAAAAGTTAAAAAATCATCATGAAAAATATTAAAACGAAATAGTTAAATGTAAATACATTCAAATGTGTACTGCATAACTATAATACATTCCGCAAATAATGTTACCTGCGCGAAAATATAAAAGAATTGAATTAAGGCTACCAATTGGTGAAAACTCGGAAAAGCGCTCGCTTTAATTTTCCCGTCGCTGTTTTTTACTAGAGATGAGAAAAATACTTAAACAGTGGCTTTTACCGGAATTATTGACTTGAAGGAGACAAATGCGATTAGTATTTTTTCATTTGTTGTCAGTCACATGAATTTTGTGTTCCCTCTTTAGTTTATAGACCCGAACTCCGTATAAGATAAAACTTAAAAGATATACATACAAGTGTACATTTATCCGCCGGCGGACGGCAGGGTGAAGGCTATTTCTACAGAAACGGTACCCGGTCGTGTTTTGTAAAAAAACTTACGATAAAGATTTTTTTTTAAAGTCATCATTCCTTAAAAAATCGATCATGCTAAGTTCCTACCATGATTATATTAATTTATTTCATCGTTTCAAACTACTAAACACAACCCAACACTACTACATACAACCGTTTGTTAATACTACTCACTACGAAAGTTATTTATTATTTTACCTAATTTGTCGTTTGGTCTAATTTAAATCGTATGTACCTTTTCAAAGTCATTCGTAAATATTTAATTTGCTAGACACTCTAGTAACAAGAGTTATTTAAAGGTGTAGAAAGTAGCGTTTTCAGAACCAAAAACTTAAAGAAAGAGCCTAATGGTTCTAAAGGAAATTAGTGTTACGTTCATGTGTGTTCCGATGTTACTTAAGCACACATGTTCTCCAAACCGATACTGAAGTTTTTTAGATAATAAGGCGGACACATTCTATATTGGAAATTAATTAAGAATGGCCGTCGCTCGCCACCCGTTATGAATATTTTCCAACTCGTCAGAAACCCGTTAATACACAGTGATAGCATTTGTCGTCAGAAAATTAATGGAGTGCCGAACGACTAATAGGCAAGTGGCTTAATTTATAACGTTGTTCTGTTGCAATTTTACAATTAATGCAGTTTTTTTTATTGTTAAAACTTTAAAGTAAGGCGCGTAGAACCTAAATCCTCGAACATATCAACTACGTCACTTATGTAAACGAAATTAATACGATTTGGTATTTAATGTTTTTTACACTTGTCTGCAATAAGAAATAGTTTTATGCCTAAAGAAAAAAATTCTTAAATTAAAAGCAAAAACATCTACTTACTACATAGCACATAAGAACAGTCTCAAGAGGGAAAAAGTAAAAACGTAATAATAAACATAATAAAAACCAACCAAAAAAATCCGGAGCAAAAAAATCCAAATCAAAATGTGCACAAAATAAAAATACAGCACTTCACATAAACATAATGTTTCGGCACACCGCACACAAATAAAAAATCTTAGAAGCTCTGAAGGTATGCAAAACGCACTTTTACAAACACCAACACTTAGCTTTACCCGTTTGCCGCCAACCGCTCCAACTTTTTTCTAGTACAGTTCGCGTAAAAACGGAGAGTTCGAAAAATTCCGGAAAGAAAAAAAAATTCGCGAATCCCAGCGGACTGAAAGTTTCGCGGCGCGTCGTCGCGCGTGACTCCGGAATTCGAATGAGGAATTTTCGGCTATGATGGGGAAGATGTGCGCATAGCTGTGGCTTAGATGAGACTGTGGCGTGGTATGTACCGCACTCGCACTGTGTGGCCGGAGCCGACTTTCGCCCCGACCGGTCGCCCTACAGCTCAGTCGACCGGTGACGCATCCAGGAACACTGTTAATTCTCTACATTTAACACTATGACTATTTTTCCCTACGCACGCAGCACTGAATTGCCCTATTATTCGCGACGATAGCCCATGTACATCTCGATTATTTGATAACGGTGTAATGTATGCGTATCGTTCGACTGCACGCTAGGGGTAGCAACTTGCCGATAAAATTAAATGAATTTTGTTGACACAGAAATTTTTGCACGATCGCGTTCCTATTGTTGCGGCGTGAAATTAAATACATTGTTATGTAAATTATTCGAATCGTGTTCTTTGAAAAGTGCATCGTAACTGTTGAGAATTAGCTGAATAAGGATGTTATGATAATAATGTAAGGGAGGTTTTAGCTTTGTATTCAATACATCATGGTGAACGACGAATTTATTATTGACTATTTTAAATTCGTCGGAGTCAATTGAATACTTATAAAATTCCTTGGAGAATGTTTGATTTTTTGTGCACATTTAACTTTTAAAATATAAAAACTTAACAACGGCTTTGGTTGCATAAACTATATTGTTCATATTCTTACACTAATAGAGTCGTATATTGATCGTAGTATGGATTTCAATATTAATTCTAAACTTAGGCATATTCTGTATTTTAGAATATTAAAATTTTGAAGTTTCTGATAATATCTATTTAAGAATAACTTAATAACTCAGTTTTAAATTTGGTAAAATTTAGTAACGATCATAAAATTGCGTTTTGTTCTTTTTTTGATTTTAAAGCGTGAAAAACAAATTAATAATGGTTTTATTTTTTTATTCATATGTAAAGCACCTGCAAATGAAATATTAAGTGTATTAATAGCATATATATGTAAATAGATAGAATTTCCTTCGAAGTAACTATGTAAACATTTCGTTTGAATGTTACAACGCCTTAATTCACGTGTAAAATTCTCGTCAATGTAATAGGAAAATCAGTTTATTAATGAATTGTGGGTTCTATAAATGCAATTGTTATTCAATTCAATTGTTCTTGGTATTACCAAATCATATGGGTAAATATATAGTGACACATTTTAATTGTATCAATTAATTCATGTTTCCATATTAAATATAATAATTACGTATTAAATTTGGTTTTAAACTCAATATAACTTGGTCAAGACCTTTACAATGCTTTCTATATCTATCAGTATTTGTTTTCAGTGTTCGCTTTAATAAAATAGTTTGTACAGTCCTTTCTTATTTAAGAACTAATATGCCCAATCTGTACTCGCCAGAGACGACATACACAAAATTAAAGATTGTTTCGTAGCGGTTAAAACGGCATGCTTCAAAGTAGAACAACGTTAGCTCTACGACGTACAGATGCTACTTATTTCTTACTAATAAACATTATTGCTCGCGCTACGACCATCATTGAATATTTGAAAACGTCCTTTATCATATAGTATTGTGTCAAATCAAGTTACTGACTTTGTTAGGTTAGGCGATCACTTGTATTCTATTATATTCTAACATATTTATGATGAAACGGTTCTATTTTTTAAAATATTGTTGCGAAGCTGTGATTAAATTGGTAAATACACAATGCATTTTCTCAATTTCGTCCAGTTGACTCGAGTTCAATTCGATTTACGAGAATTCCAACTCGAGTTAATTCCAGTCGTATTTTTCCGAGTTCACAGATCGATACTTTATTACGTTAGTCTATTGATAAATAGACTATTGATAAAATACTAATACTATTGTACCAAACTATCGACAAAATTACGATAGAGTAAAGCAATAAGTTGACTAATACTACAGTGGCCATCGGATACAAATTATATAAATGCATCTATATCGCTAACAATTTTTTTTACAGCTAACAGTTTTATATTATTGTGGTCGTTTACGAGCACTATAGTTGTAAAATTCTTATATGTTCAAATAAATAAATTAATTAAAAAAAAATATAACAATACTATTTAATTTATAGCAATACGTTGACGAAAAAAAATACTATAGTTTTTATCAAATATGTACAATTGATTGTATAATTATATTGATATCGACAACAAATGTAATAATACAATCGATTTTAAACCAACCGGTCTCCTTAGAACTTAACAATTCACGAGTAGATATAACAGCGTAAAACTTTGTAACTCTTATCACGGCAACCTAGTTTACAACATTGCAAACTTGATCAAAGGACGCCAGGGAGCCACAGGAACAGGATACGCTGTTTGCGGTCCAACTTCACGCGATTAGCTTTAAAATATAAAGTTTTAACACTACACGACATCTAGCTGACGACCAAATGGTGGGAGTTGTGGTTTTTTTTTATTTATATTACTAGCATGTCAATACAAACCATCCATTTTGTTAACCCCTCCAGATAAGCTCAAAGGCTTATGTTAGGAGTGGGTTCCCGTCAATAGTGCAATGGGGGAGTGGGGATCGAATCGTCGACCTCTCGATCGTAAGTCCGACATTACCCATTAGGCTATTGCCGCTTCCTAATTTTTTTTTCTTACATATATGACATAGTTAGTTATTTTCAAAAATACATATGTATATCTGACCAATTGTATTAACAGTAAGGGATAAGACCATCAATAATAAAATAATCTAGGTAAAATACCAATCATTTAAACCTTTAAATTAATCGCCCAACGAAGACTAGAAATTTCTTCTTAGGACGACCACAGATGCTGCTACTGATGACTAAGTTAGAACACGTCGGTTCAGAATGTCTTCCTCTTCACCTTCCTCTTCACTTCATCATTCTACATCATCCTCATCACCAGTAAGGACACTGCTGTTATAAGGCAGAAATAGATGTGACGGTGCCTCCGGAGTCGAACCATGTTACCAGCATAAAACATTGTAGAGAAATGCCTCTATATGTGCAACCCTCTAAGACCAAGTATAGATCAAATTCCTTTAAAGTTAAGTCAAAAATTCTTCGAATCTTAAAACTCCACAATATTCGATACAATAAGTTATGTTTTGTTATTATGATT
>DWGW01001539.1:0-11141 GCA_018247775.1 Udranomia orcinus
AGTGGTACAAAAGGCGGACTTAACGCTAAAAAGCATTATCTACCAGTCAACCTTGAGGAGGCGCAGAAAACAATGAAAGCGATATAGGAGAAATTTTCGGTAGAGAAAGAGAAGAGAGAAGTAATAAAAATGGAAAGTAACAAAACAAAAAGCAGAATATTCAGACGTTGTAACTAATGAATCAATCGATTGTACAATTTAAAATTAAATCAAATTATTGATTCGTCTAGTAAAGCTAGACAACATTGCGTCAAAAGTATTTTACTGTGGCAGGTCTTTCGCACAAATTGTATTAGGACAATTTAACTTACAATTAACAGGGATGAAGGACAGATAAACCAAGTTATAGAAAAAAATAATCAAACATTAAGCACGAGGAAAGCCGCAAGCAAAAGTTAGTATTAAATAACTTCTAATAACCACGTTTCGTGTAGCAATCATTTCGATAAGTGAGATGATGCCGTATTGTTCTAACTCCGAGGAACACAATACTTGTGGTGTGTAATTACGGTGTTCTTGTTCTGTTAATTACAAAACTTTTGACACAGTTTCGATCAGATTTCTATGAGAGACGTATTTATCAAACTTGGCTTTATTGTTTCCTGGTAACTTTTTGTTATGAGGTTTGCGACAGTTTATTTATTTATTTATTAAAGTTGCACCAACCAAGTTAACACTTTTACATGTACAAAAGAGGACAATGAACATAAGATATAATAACTGAGTGTCACCTCATTTACAGGTGCAAACCGCAAAAGTAATCGATACATACATACATTACTTAAATTAAAATTTACATTACAGTACAGTTGTAAGATATGGACGGAATTTAATTGAGGTTACTATTTATAACTCGCTGCTATTCAGACTTCTTTGTGACTATTTTATGTACAACTTGATATAACCTTTCAGTCAAATAAATTTTTTCAAATCGGTTCAGAAACGACGAAGTTATGGAGTAACATACATAAAAAAAAATTGAAGATTTATTAAAACTGTAGATTAATATCTGATTTAAAACACTACTACGAGTAGCAGCATACGTATATTAATTAACCATAGACTATAGAAATGCACTAAAGAAAGGGGAAAAAAAGTATAGACCACGTACAGTTTAGATTTGATGTTCATGCAGACTAATCCATTTAACCATCGTGCATAATTTCAAAATATCAGAAGTAACTGGAATTAAACTAATGTTAGATACCGCAATGGATTACACCGCATCAAAAGATTAACTTTTTCGAGATTTATGCTCTTCGTCTTTGCTCCTTTTTATTTTATCTGTATGAAACTATATCTGTTCTTAACTATATCTGCATCGAAAACAAAGCCATTCAGATAGAAATCATGGTGTTTTCAAAGTAAATTTGAACGAAAATTTAAAGTTGGATGTGTTTGTTCTTACCTCGCCTTACAAAATCTCATTGCGTGCTATTCAGTACTTAAATTTAGCATTGTTTACGTGAGCTAACAATTTCAAGTCATTTTAGCTGTTGTGTTTCTACAAAATTCTCACTGCGAATTTATGACCTTCATTAATACTGCCATTATGTTTGAAAATTGGTATGTTAAATCGTTATTATGAAATTTGGCATAGAAATGGATCATAATACTGCAGGTGAAGTCTAAAATATATCATTTGATATTATTATCCTTTCGGCCACGGCTTTGTTAGCGTATTTTGTTTGTTTTCCGATAATTTATCGTGGTATACCTACGTTCAAATTATGACGTGTATATTCCGGACTTTTCCTTCAGTGATTACGTCAGTAATTAACTGACAACTTGTTACTATGGTAACGAAATTGATTAAGTAGATTACATTTATACACACGTAGAACCTATTAATGAAATTTGTTTTAAATTTAATAAACGCATTAGAATTATTCAAAATTATTAATAAGTTACTTCCTTCCGCATTCGTTCGTTAACATGTAAACCAGTATACACAGTAACACAAAACGAATGCACGGTTACATAAAACTATATACATGTGTTCGTTTGTGTTCACACAATGTTTCGTTTCCAACGCCGTATTTGTTCCGTGACCAGAATGTCTTGTTCCCATCAGTCGAGCACCTTCCCAAAAATTAATTTCCGGATCGAGCGACAAAGGAATTGTCACACCGAAATACATTTAATGCCCTCTAGATACCTGTCTTCGGAGCCCCGCATCTCCATTGCTCGTCGCGGACGGAAATTCGATTTTGCAAATAACGTCTGGTTTTAGTTAAACGTTCGGTTGAAAGACAGATAATGCAATTCGCTTGGTCTTTGTTGAAACAATTGGTAATGCAATCGGATTTCGTTTTAACTGGGAAGTAACGTGGTGGATTCACAAAATATCGCTTTTTTCTAATTTAGGGATAGTCTTTTTCCTTTTTCAGGGATAGAAAGTATTACATATCTTACACGTATACTAAATTACTTTAATATTAATGAACGAAAATGTTGAAATTTTTATGAATTCATACGTTTCCGAATACGTGCATTTTAGTGAAATATTTTAGAATTCGATGTAACAAACTAACGCGAAAAAGCGATGAAAATTGCCGAACTAATCTAAAAAACGCTCGAAACCCACAGTAACATTACGCCGGAAATGTTTTCATTATCACCAGAGAGACTATTAGTGGATTTCTTGTAATGTCTTCAGTCTTTCAGAGGTCAAATATCGGGCGATGCGCGATCCCGTCGCTCGAAATATGTAAATGGATGAGACGAGAAAAACATGATTAATTGTTGTATACGCACTCCTTTGTGTCAGTGAATGATGTTGTCAAGGCAGACACACGCTCAGCCACTCTTTAAGTAGATTCTTGCTTGATTGATTCTTAGCTGTTAACGTTTTTTCAAAAGAGTTCCCTGACAGACTAAATTTAGACTATGGACAGCCTGCTTATGAACTGAGCCTCATCCACACATTCAACTTCATTTACAGTTCTCCAAATTATGGCAATATGTCTTGCATTGAGTCTTGTCTTGAGTTAAACGTGTTAGTCAGTGGGGAATACATGTAATATCACAATAATTATATAGTTACATTATACAGTCGGTAGTGAAGCGAGACAGTTGGGAAGATCAGAGATTTATAGCGATTTTATTACATCTAACCCGAAGTCCCCGTGCGGGATAATCGAACCTTATGTTCTGTTTTATGTTTTTCCAGAGGCTTCATCTATTCGCAACGGCGTAGATTGAGGAAATTCGGCAATGACTATCCTAACGTTTATTGCGTCAGGATTCCCTCCAAGCACACAGTTTCATTATTTGTGGGGCTCCAAAATTGTTTCTGATTCAATTTTTTCCATTCCATGATGGAATTTTTTGCGCTACTGAAAGCGAATGAGGTTTAGGCAGGCTGAATACTTTAGGTTCCCTGATAAGGTTTCCGGAATCGAAATTTAAATACAAAATTCCATCGGCGAACACCTACACTTGTTTCTTTATTATTATAGAAAGGAACATAAAATAGGTGTGGCGATCGATGTATTCTTAAATTAAATTTTCTGTCCATGGGCAGCTATGAGCAAAATAAAAAAAAATTAGAAAGGCGGATTGAAAAGTTTTTTGTCGTTATTCAATCCTTTCTTATTTCATAATTTCCGATGATTTGGAGTTCCTATTTGAGATATCACAATCTGATTTATTTATAACATTCCTGCAGATAACATCCTTGATGTTGATCTTCAGATGTAATGAAATCCAAATTGACCTTAGGATTTTGTTTTGGTTAGGTTGGTTCTTCACTCAAGCACAATAAAATCTTGTCAAGGAAAAGCTGGAAACGATTCATATCCATTTATAAACATTTAAATAACAAGACACACGGTTCCCTGAAGATAAACAATAGGTGCAACTTTCTACAAACATTTTATTGTACGCAGCGTTGTGGTTAACTTCCGTTGCTTTGTAAAAAGAAAACTTAACCTCTTTTCCGTCGGTTTCCATTTCAGAAGCTGGTTTTTCCTCAAAAATTGAAACTCCAGACACTTCTTTAACAAATTCCAACACGGTAACAAATGTCTATCCCTCGCTACTGAGACGACCGTCGGTCTAATTTCGTTACATTAAGCCAGTGGAAGTTTGGCAATCATTTATTTGACGATGTCATTTTTTCTCTCGAGCAACTCTTGAGCCAGGATCTCCGTAATTGTCTCTTTTGTCTTTATTTTCAAGTATTCCCAGTTTAAATTCGGAGGCTCGGAGACATATTGTTAGGATGGCGTTGTGACGGATAAACTTGGTCGGAAGGGAGAGGGTATGTAAATAGAACACGATTTTCTATCACGGTGATGAATATATATTGTGGTTGTGAAGTTAATGATATTAATTTATTTATGAACTGGTTTTAGAAATGGCTGATAGCTTATAAAAGGTGAGAATAAAATGTTTATCAGGGCATTCACAAATGACATCCTAAATGTACCTAATCCAATATCGCACTCCTATTCCCCTTCCTTCCTCCATAAATCTTTAGGTGTTGATTGTGGTAATTATGATATTATTTCTCAGTACTCTTCACTATTCATTATTACGATGCCCTTATTTATCAATTCGTTTTGTGATAATCTGGAAGCTTAAGTGACACTTCATTGATTGATAAAAGTTTGTTATAAACATAATATCATCCGCTATCTAAACAAGTGCAATGACATTTTATATATTGGAGGCACACCGAAGAGTCCCTCACGCTTATGCCTTATCTCGAGCGGCAGTCTCATACGAGCCATCCTAAATCATCCAGCCTTATAGTTATTGACCAACGCAGGCCGTGTAGCAGATAAAAATTGGCTCTCCCAGTACGACCTTCGTATCAGCTATAAATAATATTTCCTCTTCAGACGCTCGCGTTATCACAAATTGTACCCAACAGTATATTGGAAATGACGCACCGATGCGTAGGCCCAATACGTATTTGCCTCGGTTTTTATGAATACAACAATGTTGAGTCGAGTGCCAACCCGTTTACAGAGAAGACTTAATCGAACGAGCGATATACGATATAACAAACCGTTCTATATTATTTACTAAAAGTACTACTAAATTTACTAAAAATAAATAATATAAATAATCGAGCGCCAAGCTGGTTGATAGCAAGTACTATTTTTCTTCTTCCGTTTATTTAATATCAGGTAAACCCATTACGTTAATGCGCAAATGATCGTTGAATTATTTTTACATTTCGAGCAACGTAAGCAACAATAGAACAAGAAGAGAAATCTTTATGTATTTACCGTAAGCATTTCCAGAACCGCTAAGTTCCTTCTTCCTAATGCTTATTTCTTCCCTTCTATTGGAAAAATTCCAAAATTACATTTCAATAATGTGCTCCCTCGCGTATCCAGGGAAATGACAGATGAGCTGGCGGCGCTCGTTAGCATACTGGGAGGGAATATTGCATTTGATTTTTCTATTATGTAATAGTACACTATAACAGTCTTACCTTGTATATAGAATAAACTGAATAAAATCTTTATATAGGTATATAGCGTGTCAGCCACTGCTCAGCTTAACTAAACATTATAAATGTTTAGTTATGTAATTGTAATGTTTTAAATTTTTGGCTACCTGCTAAAATTTCATCGCTTTTGATATTTAATCGCTATTGATGATATTAGCTGCTTTAATTACTACATCCTTTAAACCAAAACACAGCAGATCAATTGTGCCTAACTCCATTTAAATTCTACATTGCTTGATATTAAAAAAAATATTCAGAAAATCTACGAGTTGAATAATCCGCGCTTAGCATCTCAGAGTTGTCCGAATACGTAAAAGCCACGAAAAATAGCACTTACGTTAAAATCTGAGACTACCATCTTATTTATATTTTACGACACGATTTACGACAACGCAGCGAGACCTCAAACTTAATATGAAAACTTGTTTTACACACTTGTTTACGACACGATTTACCCAACTCCGTCAGATGGCGCTGTCTTTCCGGCACTTCGGAAATTGATTTGCATAATGTCCAACAACTTGATGTCCCATAGGAGACATGCTGAGGCCATGATTTAAAAGAACATCATACGTAGTATCTTCATAGATAATGTAAAATAGATGTATTGCTTCTTAAAGACGATTAAAATAATATCGGCATAGAGATGGCGGTGAGTCGACTACAATAATATAACAACAAAATGTGCTATTTTGTAATACAAGTATAGTTACAAGTACAAGTATATATTTATCTATTCCAGAAGGTTATAAGGACTTTTGTGACCTTAAAGTTATTGTTACCTCAACAAAATAATACCTCAATAAAATAAATAATAAAATCATACGGTTATCATATAAAATGACCTTCACGTATGCTCTCTAAATTAAAAGGTGTTAATAATATAATATCATCACATATATCTCAATTTAGAGGGCAAGCTATACAACTCCACAGCGTCAAGACAAGTTATATAGCTTGTATAAGAAAGTCATAACGTGGAATTACCACACGTTCTAAAATTTACACCTGCTTTTCACGTTTCATATTTTACGACAATTATGTGCAATTGGCAGGCAATTGACATTTCGAATGTATGCAACTTGTAGCAATTATACCTGACAATTATGGAACGCTATAAAATTTTCTCTATACTTCTCAATTTCTTATGCAGCATTTTAGGGCCACTGAGAAAGAAATGGATTGGTAATGAACCAATTCCGACTAATGGTTTCAAAGAATCGAAATCTCCATTATCCTTTCCTTTACCGCAAATTTTATCATTCTCCTAACGAGATATCAGAAGAAAGTCTAGATTGTACTTAAATCAGCTCAAAATTAATTAGCCGCCCGCTCGCTACTCATTTTAGTACAAAGGGTCGCCATCTTGTTTTACGCCGTTGCGTCAGCATTTATGCAAGGCTGGAATTTCATTTTACGAGAGGCTATGAAACTATAAAATAAATTAAGGACTTTGTCTAATATTTCTAAGCATCTTACTGCACGGTTTGACCGCAGAGAATATGCTATCCAGTCAAAATATCCCATTAAAAATTATGAATGTAATGTTTTAAGTTGCGCAGAAGAATAAAAAATATTCATTAATTTCAAATCAAAAGCATCGATTTGACGCTCTCTATGTTAACAGCTTTAAACTAAAATTGTCGTCGAATATCATATTTTAATGTGGGTGTGTTATATTTTATAACTTTAGTTTTTTGTTGTACGTATTTCTTTACAATTTTAACATGCCATTTATCTTGTAATCTAGATAATTTTCTAAGATAAATAAATAGCAGACATAAAAGTTCATAAAAGCCCTTAAATTACTTAATAGATTAAAGCAAAGACGTTGTAGAATGGTCTATTTCATCAGAAATTCTAAAGGTCTGTTTTATCCCTTTGAGGGTTACATTTTAGGAAGCTTAGCAACTGGTATTTTTCATTTTATTAGTACACTACATTTTATCTCCGTAACCCCTTTTTCACTTGTTCGAGGTATTTCGGGTAAAAGGCAGGATGAAAGTAAAATTTGGAGTTCAATACACGTTGATGCATATGCTGTAAGGATCCATGAAAGCCTTTTTAAAAATGTAGAATCTTGAAAGGTTAAATTGGATTGCTTTTAAAGACAATCTGTAACAATTCCCAATAGAGATACGTTAACCTAATGTTCTATTCAAATGCGTACCTACTTGAAAATGTTTGGTTTAAACAGTTTAAAGGTATGAAGTCTGATTGTTTAAAGATATAAGTCAGTGAGAGATTCAATGCATCGGATATCAGAAGTATTTTCCTATTGGATGAATACATACATATGTCCTATTCGTATATGGAAATAGAAAATCCACAATGACAATGATAAAATTAAAAATTGACTCCCGCCATGCCCGCCACGTCATATTCCAAATTCTTTACAAAAGAACTCTAAAAGAATTCTTTCCGAACGACAAAGCTGCCGTTAAATTCACACGTCAGCAATAATCTCTCTAATATTATAATGTTCGTATTAACTTTATCAAAACTAATGGAAACCTCGTCATTTTGTGTAGCGTCGGCCATTTTGTGAGCTACTTTTATGCTAAGAGGGATAGCTGCTGTACTTTTAATTAATGTCGAATGACCGGTGACGGGCGTCGGCCTTACCTATTTTCGCCTTCGTCTCACGATAAACTAGTAAACGATAGACTAGGATACATTTTGGTCTCCACGACCATTCTTCCAGCACCATTCTACCATCGGACATCTAAACGCGCTGTAACCTACCCCGTGCGTGGTGGATGTTGTTCCAATACCGACGGAACGTTTTACCTGGTCATTTTTTCTGAAATTCGCTAGGAAATGGATGTCAATGATCTCTAGAAGTCGCTAGGAAATGGATGTCTAAAAGGGTCTAGCGTCTATTTTACTTGATTCGTATAACTTGGGACTATTCAACTCAAGAGAATAGGCTGTGTGTGTCCGTCATTTAAAAGTGAAAGTGTACAATGAAACCAATTAACTAAACATCTTGTAATTTTGATACTCCTAAAGACGCTAAATGAACGGTACACACTCATACATTAGGATTGGCAGCGTCTTAGGTATCATAGACAATTAAAAAAACAACACCAATACTTATTTTCACAGTAAGACGTTCTAAGTGTATCGAACCAATTTGTGTGTTTCACATACCACTTATGTATGTTAACCCTTCAAATGAAAACATTGCAGTCATAATAAAGAAATATATGTAGGTGACTTGGGAGTTGAACCACAAAGCATAGAAGTCGTGCGACAAATATCCATAGTTTCCATCTTAAAATGAAACAGGTGACTTAAATAGGACACGTTTAGCGATAAAATATTTAAACTTGTGAAGCCTGGCGAAGGTTGTGAAATTTTTGTCATCAAACGAATTTTAGAAGCTCCTAATGATGGTCGACGATTTGCTGGAATTTAATCATTTAATTTTAAGCGTAAAGACCTCGGATCAACTGGATTAAGGTATATACCGTACCTAGTAGCAATTCATTAGCTATTTTGTGTACCTTTCACATTTATATCGCATTTATAATTAAATTTGAAAAAAATACTTAAATCTTCAAAGAGGATTCCAAGAAAGAGATCATACATATAGGAGGTTGGACTTTTTTGTATGAGAGTATTTCTCCTAAAATTCTCACGTTTATTAGGCATTGCTTTGTTTGTCTAGACGTGTAGCGAAATGGTCTTCCAAACAAATACGAAATCATTTTTTTTTGAGAATTCCATATATAGGTCCAATATCTCCATCTTTATTATTTCTTGTTCTTTATCTCCTCGTCCTAAGGTTTGTCTGGAAGTAATCACTGATATGCGATAAGACCGTCTTTTGTATGCATCGGTTTCTTGTAACCATTTGTATTAATATTTTTCATTTTTTCTGGTATGCAATACACTATACTATAATTATTATTACTTTTTAGAGTCAAGCCTAATAAACGTAAGTTAGACAGTTAAAATTCTTTCACAACAAAGAAAATAATATTATTTACCACGCATTATTCGCTTCCACTGCTACTCTGCATGAAGGGAACCATAATTAGTTATGAAATGTTCTGGAGTTCGCGAAATTCATAAAAAACTCATACACATGTTGGGTATGAGTTTTTATGTAGAGTTTCTCCTCTGAACTTTACAGACAAGACTCATATTAAAGCTTCAATAAAAGTTTCATTATATTTATTGTTTAGCCTTTAATATTTGATATTACAATATCACGGTGACTTTTCAAGGTGAAATTGAACAAATACTTCGATCATATTTTATTACCTTTTCTGATTGACAAGAGTGAAATAAGGTTTAACGATAAAGTCAACATTTCTGAGTCCAATATATAAAATACCTTAATAATGTAAAATCTAATTTTAGTAGACGTAAGTATTACTTTTGAAGTCGTCTCTACCCAATCACAGGCAAGAGCTTCAATTGTATCATTGAATAAGGCTTTACTTTAATTATTTAATTATTTGTAGCGCTTTGTTATTTCATTACCAAGTTAAATCTTCTGAATGCACAATGAAATTGAATTGAAAAATGAAGGGTTAATATTCATTATGGCATCCATTAAAAATATTTCCGCTATCTTTATATCAATAAACAATAAAAAAATCCATATTATAAATATAGTATAAAATTGATAAAAAAACAACTAGCAATGTGTTACAAATTGAATTTAATCGCGATACAAATGTTAACATTAATTATTAATGATTTTACCACCGAAATAAGATAATTTCAATTGTTTTTATCAATTTAACACTATGAGTATTTCTACTATAAAAAAACAAAAACAAAATAATATGAGACTTTTTTTTGTTTCTTTGTCATCATCCTACAGTTACATCCTCAGAGAGTTGACTTGAATGGTTTATTTCCCATTTTTCCTCAAAACATATTTATCAATGTAACCCAGTAACGGAAATACACATACATTTATAAAATTACACTAAAACACATTCACGCAAAAAGAACATATAAATTTTAATGTACGGGGCGTACGCTTCCGAAACATTTTTGGCAAGAATCCACGAAATTTCCCTGCGTGCCTGCACACCTCTGCACACCTCTTCAACACCTCTGCCAAATGATCCATTAGATAAGGGATGTTCAACCTTTTCTCGTGTCGATAATATTAAAATAAAGATTGTTTTTATGTATACTTTACATATAATAAATCGCTAACTGACTACAGTCAGCACGTAGAAGACATCTAAGAGAAACCATTTAAGGGGTATTTATTAAAGAACTAGAATCCAAAAAAAATATGTTAAGAATTTTAGCCTGTTTGTCTCTACGTTTGTTCTAATCACAGAAATGGCTGATCTAATTTAAATACGGTTTTCACTGAGGTATAGTATAGACTTAACATTTAGTACTGTATTATAAATAAAACGTTGTGCCAATTTATAACGGAGGGATGGAGACGGGGAAATTATTGATACGGTACGATGTGCGATTGGTCGAACAAAAAGGCATGTTACATGAAATAATACAATGCAAACAGAGGCGGGGACGGGAACGCGAACGGGGATATGGTTGAGGCGGTACAAAGTGCGCCGGGTCAGGTATATTATAAAAAAACTACTACTATTAACACTTCTATGAAACAAATGTTTAAACAAATACATAATACTTCTCCAAAATAACTTACTAACCAATTATTCAAACAAAA
>DWGW01001540.1:0-11138 GCA_018247775.1 Udranomia orcinus
GTCTGATAAGTTACTTTAACCATGTCAAGGGCCTATAATATCCTGTTTATGGAATTGTTGTTAATATTTTCCTCATACAAACTAGTTCTGTTTTTTTGTTTCCTTAAAAATATTTGTTGACAGTAGTCTCCTATGTTGTTTAATCTGTACATATTTCGTGGTTATATAGTTATATACAGTGAACGTTACGTAGGTGTGTGAACTTTCTTGAATATTTGTCCATTACATGCCACGATTGTAATTTTACATTTATTTTATTGTTCGTATTGGTACTTATGTAGGATGTTATCTTTTTAAATTTAATATTTATAAGCTATAATTAAATAACATGCTGATTCTTTCAAACAAAAAGTGGTATTAACTTTACCACCACTCGTTTTGCTTACTAGATATAACTCCGCCTTGTCCAGTCTCTATGGATTCAGTATTAACGAGTATTAAGAATATTTATTGCTCCTCCAAAAATTATTATATACGAGTATAACAAAATTTAAATAAAAATACGAACGCTAACAACACAATCAACAAAATCGTTTGTTATACTGTGAATAGATACTAAAAAGAACGCAATTTTTAAAATACGGCGTAAGGCCGTAATCATGTTACGTCGCTCACTGCTGGTGTTGGATTTTTCGTCGAAATCCCGCGTATCGTATATCGCGACGTTACTAAGAAGTTGCTCATAATCTATGAAATGATTGCCCTTGGCGTGTGCCCGGGTGTGCAAAAAACGCCCTTTGTCGAGCCCCCAGCTGGCGTTTCCGGGGACGACGACTGTGGTCAAGGGCGATTGACGAGCCTATCCGATTTTGACAATAAAGTGGCTCTGTAACTCGACACGTGCCCATCGATACGAATGCTAATCACCGTATTCAATAGCTCTCTTATGATTGAAGGTATTTTATGTATTCATGTTTAAGATTATGGCCCTGTATTCCCCTAGTTTCTTTTTATATGAGAATTGTCAGACTTGGTGGACTCTCAATAATAGAGTGTTTTACCGGTGATGTTAGTCAGACGTAGAAAACAATTACAGAAATTGTGGAGGGGACTAGGACACTTTTTCCAAAATAGTTTTCTTCGTAATTAGGTTAATTAATTTCTAATAACAGCATCGTGCATTGATAACATATTTTTAACATTTAGCAAATTCTATTGCACGATAGATCGTTCTCCATGATCCGTAGATGTTACGTTTTTAAATATTTCGTTTCTTTCGACAAGGCTTCCACAAAATGATGTATCGACAAATCGATAAATATCGAGACTAACCTGACAAAAATCTCTCTTTCTCTCTGAAAAATAACACCTCGTATGAAGTTCTGTCAAAATCTCAACTTTTTTTTTCACTCAGTAGTTTAGCTTAGAAACACAATATATACCTTAGTCGCTACATTTTAAATTAAAATTATATCTTTATGCAATGAATGGAATTTTCGCAGCTTTAACGTCAAATATAAAGTATTATATAATATTCAACGCCAACAATAATATAATGAAAGCGAAATGATTACAGAGACGATTCTGTTTTCGTGAATAATGTCAGGACGGGCTTAAATGAGATAAAGGCGGCTCGTTCCATTCAGAGGAGATATTCATACTAATTTAGAAGAACGTAAATATTATAATATTTTGGGAAAATAACAAACTTATTTATAATAATCCCGTTTGCTTTACTATTCATAAGACATTCTTACGTCCCAGTGATGGTAAGTAAACCAGCAAATCAAATTGTGTTATTGGATTGGAGTTTGAAATTTGAAACCTGTAGATATTCATTGTACTTTATCATTAAACTAGCTTGCGCCAGCGGTTCTGCCCGCTTTATTACGTAAATAATACGTAATATTAGTAATAGAAGTAAATCTTGGGCGATCTGCTGTATATTCAAAAAACATCTGCCCTCTCTCCATCCCCAAAAGTCATTTATAATTAATAATTTAATCGTAGTAGGCATTTTTTGTAGGCTGAAAGGATTTTTTTTTATGTGAGACGTGAAATGGACTGATAACGTTTATTTATTTAGTAGTATTATCGTACTTATGTTAATTTCCCGAGATTAATAAAATATAATAATATTTCTTTTAATGTCGTGCCGGATAAATTTGAGGGTCGACGCGTACATGAAAAACCTTGTAAATAAAGTGCCTTGAGTATATCATAGAAAATTTATAAATGATTGTACGAGTATTAACATTACTGGTTTGTTTGTTTGTATGGGCTTGATTGAATAGTATATGCTTAGTATATAATAGTAGCTTATTTATGGATTAGGCATTTAGTAAATGACCAAGTCTCTCGTGTCTCAAGTCTGGTCATGCCCGTTTATTAGACATGAAAATAGTGACTGTCCCTCATGGATCCGACACGCCCGTATCCGACACCGAACTGAACTTACGCAGTGGGTTTTTGCATTCCTTCCAATTTAACATAATCAGCATAATCAATGATATTAATAATAGTAATAAAAATATTATTTATTGCTCATTTAGTTTTTATATCGCCGTATTCAAATACTAGGTATTTTTAAATTACGTAATCTATATTATCCAAACACTTGTACGTTCGTTCGGATATTTGGACACAGCTATAGAATTAATTAACATATTTCTCTCTTAAGGACACCATGAGGAATATTTTTAAATTTCCTTACAGCGGCACAGTGGTCCGATACCACATTTTCAAATTAGTTATTTAATGGTACTTTTTTAATCGTTCTCTTTTATTTTACTTTTAGTTTTTGCGAAAGCTGCAATCAAGTTAGCAAATGTAATGGATCCATCCCAATTTCCTATATCAGGGAGTTTTGAATCTTATATGAAATAGATTATACGACCAAATGCTTTAAAAGTAGCCGCCCTTCTCGCAGACCTGTAATAACGCTGACTTCTCTGCGATTTCCAGGAGTTGTCAATCGAACGGTTGATAGAGATGGAGTCGCTGGTGGCGGATCCGAGCGAGGACTTCCAGTTCTTGCGCGTCGGACCCGACAGCGCCGTGCCCGCGCGGTACCGCGCGCCCGTCTCTAGCCTCTGTCAAATAGGTAACAATTCGACAACCATAAGGCGTTCTTTTTTTTTTATATATTGATAGCAGAAAGCATATTTGTTGTATATCAAAATATATTTAAGTCGTAGTTATTACTTGTGAAAAACCATTGAATACACGTAATAAAATATATAAATAATGTTAAGCATAATAACAATAAGGTGTGTGTTTACACCGTGTTTGCAGGCAATAAGCAGATCGCGGCGCTGGTGGTGTGGGCGCGCGACATCCCGCACTTCAGCCAGCTGGAGCTGGACGACCAGGTGCTGCTCATCAAGGCCTCCTGGAACGAGCTGCTGCTGTTCGCGATCGCATGGCGGTCTATGGAGGTCAGTTGGTCGGCCGTGGAGTATGCTTGGTGGTAGATCGTGAAGGTCAATGAATGTGTCGATGATGGAGGAACACTGAAGGTTGGTAATAGATCGTGAAATTGGAATTAAGCACCGTCCCTTAGACTCATGATTTGAATACCACAATTTGAGATATTGACTATCGGTAAAGTGGGTATCCCTTACATTTTTAAGTCAAATACGGCAGTAAATACACTAATGTTATAAGACAGAAATACGTGTGGTGTTGGTGATTTCTAGAAATCTTTACAAAAGTCTCTTAACCCTTAACTTGGCAAATATATATTTTTTTAATATCATAAAAATATTCGTACCATTTAACTCTTATGACCCAAGGATGTCTAAAAAAATAAGCAAAAAAAGTTTCATAAGGGTAATTACAAAAAAACACATGTATCTTATGGGATACATTGCCAAGAGCATTAATAAATATATTTATATTTTTATTTTGATGTATCTCCATAGATACATTACCAAGAAAAGGGTTAAGCGTTTTCACGCCCAACGACGATATTGTGGAGTGTTACATTGTTTTATATTGTATTCTATTGTGTTGTATTGCACTGTATTGTGCCGTGCTGTGTTGCAGTACCTGGAGGACGAGCGCGAGAACATGGACGGCTCGCGCACGGTGTCGCCGCCGCAGCTCATGTGCCTCATGCCCGGTAACCGAAGCCCCCACTCGCTTCCTTACGTCTCAGCCTCAATTCGACTGAAGTATTCTGACATGAATTATATGCCCGAATAGGGTGGTAGACTGTGTTTTAATCAATTATTTTGTTCGTAACACCCTTGTAAAAACAGTCGACAATAAATAATTTTTATTTCATTTCATTTCTGTCCGATAAATACTGTATTTAAACTCTAACTGAGTAACGATAAAATGCTTACACTGTTAGTTATGTTACCAGAAAATATATAATAGATGAAATAGTTGAGGTACTTTGTGATTGAAACGTCATCGCTTTAGATTTTTACCCTTTTTTTATATAAAACATATTTCCATGTCACAATACTTGTTATAATGTCGAGGTTGATTGCCAGAGAATGCTTAAAGCATAAAGTCCGCCCTATGTCCATTATTTTTATATGGTTCTAATTTTTATTAATTATTAATAATATTAATTCTATGTACAGCTAAGACTAAATCTGCGATGTATCGATTGTATACCCATCCAACCAAGCCATAGTTCTATTGTATTATATTTTTTAATGACTATTATTATATTATTCTCAATATTAAACATGCGATTCCGTACAGGCATGACGCTGCACCGCAACTCGGCGCTGCAGGCGGGCGTGGGGCCGATCTTCGACCGCGTGC
Organism: Udranomia orcinus; assembly: GCA_018247775.1. Taxonomy (NCBI): domain Eukaryota; kingdom Metazoa; phylum Arthropoda; class Insecta; order Lepidoptera; family Hesperiidae; genus Udranomia; species Udranomia orcinus. The sequence continues at coordinate 4,723 of DWGW01001540.1, forward strand.
TCTCCGAGCTGTCGCTGAAGATGCGCGCGCTGCGCATGGACCACTCCGAGTACGTCGCGCTCAAGGCCATCATCCTGCTCAACCCCGGTCAGTGCACCTCCCCTCGCGCCACACTCACACGCAGTGGCCGGGGTACATCCGCCGCCAGTACCTCTACCCCGGACACTGCACACCTTACCTCAGTTATCCGCCGCCAGTATCTCTACCCCGGACACTGCACACCTTACCTCAGTTATCCGCCGCCAGTACCTCTACCCCGGACACTGCACACCTTACCTCAGTTATCCGCCGCCAGTATCTCAACCCCGGACAATGCACGCTCACTCAACGCTCCTAAACACAGTGGCGGGTGGAATTCCGCGGCCAGTATCTCTACCCCGGTCAGTGCACCCTCAGTTCCCATTCCTAAACACAGTTTTAATCCGTCGCTAGTACGCCATTCAACCTTCGTCGCCTCTTGACCTGTGCAATTCGATACTGTAATTTTTTTGGTAATTATTCACAACATCTAGACTTGTTAAACATATACTTTTATAATTTTAGTTATACTCGTATGTGAATATAAAATCCGATTATTTTGAATTTTATACATATGTAACTTAAAATTATTCAAGTATTCAAGAATATTTTATTACCATACAATTTGAAGAACATGGTATATTTTATATTATATTATAGCAATAATATTTAGCGCTTTCTAAATTGATCAAAAAGTTGTTTTTTCAATTTCAGATGTGAAAGGACTGAAAAATCGACAAGAAATTGATGTACTACGGGAAAAGGTATGTGTAATTATGACTATGTCAGTTTAATTACTTGTATTATCTTAATTACTTATTTCGGAGTATATGGTTTGTATGATAATTGCTTTTGGACAATTTTAAAATGCACGCCCTTGCAATTAATGAAAGTTATTGTAATCGGGCGTCCCCTCATGTTCAGATATTTTTATGGTGGAGAGTGCATCAATTCTATGGTTCCATACATTCCAAATGTTGCGTGTTCGAGTAACTAATGCATTAGTCAATTAATAAAGCCGGTACTTGCGTTATTTGCACTATTCACATGAAAACCAATTAAATTTTCGTAATACAGAAATAATATCGCTGTATTAAAAGTCACCGAGTAAAGGCTTGGGAAGGGCGTGCAGTTATAGACCAGACGATGGACTATGTTGTATCGTGAGTATGTTCTACATCGTGCAGATGTTCTCGTGCCTGGACGAGTACTGTCGGCGCGCGCGCGGCGGCGAGGAGGGCCGCTTCGCCGCGCTGCTGCTGCGGCTGCCCGCGCTGCGCTCCATCTCGCTGCGCAGCTTCGAGCACCTCTTCTACTTCCGCCTGCTCGCCGACGGCAGCATCAGCGGCTACATCCGCGACGCGCTGCGCAACCACGCGCCGCCCATCGACGCCAACTCCATCCTTTAACCGCGCGCCGCGCCGGCGACGTCGCGGCGTCGCGTCGACGTTGCCGTTCGTTATGATATGGTTTGCGTCGCGTTAATATGTCCGTCGTTTAGAATCTTATTCGCAACGCGTTGACGCTGTGGTCGGTCGGTTGGTGTCTGATCGACATTGCGTTGACGTTGATACCGTTTCTAGTAGAATCGAGTAGCGACATCTATGATATTGCATGATAACACCGGGCTTTTTATAGTGTTTATAATTTAAAAGCTGTCACCATCCTATCTATAATCTTGTTTGTAGAAATATCGAGAGAAGTCAGGTTAACGCTACGAACTATTATTATTATTTATCTTGTACAAAATAAGCTGTTTAACGAACGATTGACCTGATTCGATTAATTATTTCGTATGTCGATTAGTCTTGTATTTAGTTTTAACTGTATAATCCCTAGGACATCTTACATAATTATAAGGTTAATAAAACATCTACCATGATATTGAAAAGAAATATGTTCAGTAAGACAATAGCCAATTTGCTACATGTGTAAAGAATGTTAATATTAGTTTATACAATACATATACATACATTTAATTAATAATCATTGTACACGTTTTATTAAGCCACGCAGAAGTACCTATTTTTGTACTAAATACGCAATGTAGTTATTAGAGTTATATTTTTTGTAACAGATTAATTGAAAAAAATATACAATGGCAATAATTAAATAAAATTGGTGATATGTAGAAGAAGTGCAATAAGAACTTTACTAGTGTGCATAGTGATCGCGTTCGAAAACTATCACTTCCCGCTTTACAAAATTTAATTAAATATTAAAAAAGGACCTAGACTAACCAAAGTTGGACATGCCAATAAAACGTCGACCGCTCCGGCGTCGTTGTCGACGCGTGTCGCGTGACGTGAATTAAGCGATGTGGTTTAAGTAAGCTTGTAGAGCTATTTAGTGAATTGTATTTATAATTAATATTGTAACTATGCTTTATTATTTATGATACTGTGTTTGCATCACGGTAACTTTTAATCGATTAACTAGTATGCTAGTTACCTTGTTAGGAATATAGAAACAGTATGGCCAGAATAATCACTATGAATGGTTGGTATACTATGTTTATGATATGACGTACGAGCCCCTGGGTTTGACGAAGATGTGTATGGAGTATCAAATACTTCGAGGTACTTTCAGATGAAACTCAACATTCGGTTTGTTGTTGAACAGTGATACATTACATTGTTGTAGTCTGAGACTATATAATAATACGACATACAGATTAGGGACATGTTTAAAGCAAATGGGGCCGCCTCTTCAATATTTAGATGTAAGATTAACGATTAGACATTACATAATAATATGTATAATTAAGTAATTGTATTCTTTGATGCTCGTAGCATACAAATATCATTAGAATAGTTGATATTTTACACCAAATCTATAAAGATCATTTAAAAATCGTGTAAAAATATCGACCTCATCTGCCCACTGAACAGATATTCTGGTTGCATGAGACAAGCGGGTTTCTTGCTCACATGTACACACAGAAATGGATCAATTTACTTTGTATATTTCCATTATTTTATCTCATCGGAATTATACTCCAATTAAGTGCCTGTTAATGGATTATTTACATATATATTTTTGTTCCATTATATCGATGAGATATATTTCACTATGCGTAGGCCTACAACTCTCAACCTGTTTCATGTTATCAACAAAATATGATAGTAGTTGTCTAATGGTTGCCTACTTCAATACCAATTGGAAAAATTAATCAATGGTTACATTATATTTTACCTGTTGAATACTAAGTTGGTGCTGTTCAAATGTATGTGGCATGCATATAAAATATGCATAAAAATATTGTAATATTTGAACAATCTTTAACATGAACCCCTCCATGTATAACATATGTTCTCGGCGAGTATTGCGTTATAATACCTATACCATTATCAGAGTAATTTCAATAATAACAGTACATTTTGTAAAGCGACATTATTTTAAAATTAAAGTTTTCCTTGGCCTAAATATTATGTAGGCCAATTCGATTTTATATTCTCCAGTTATATAACGTTTCGAAATTGTGGACTTGGTAAATAAGGAATAAGAAAAAATACCGACAGTTAAGGATTGATCCAAAATTGTTACTATGCATGTAAATTCTATTTCTGTAGAAAGATTAGCAGAGCTCAATTGTAAATTGAATTATTATAAAAGTAATTATTATCAGATTGTGTAGTTATTTAGTAGATTGAGTCTTCTCTACATTCTCTGTATTTTGTTAAATGGGTAATCGAGTTTTGCTGTTAATTATATTAAAGGAAGTATGTTGAAGAAATGATAATATTCTATGGATGGGTTTGAATTATATAAAGGAGGTGTTGCAGCGGTTGTGAGATGATTTATATGATGTTCACTAAATATCTGACTAAATTTAAGTAATATTTTTTGTATAGATATAGCTTTAAGTTAAAGGTGATTATAATAAATCATCAAACCGATTTTGTTTTTTCATTAAATTAAATTAATTGAAATAATACAAATGCTAAACTAGTTGAAAGTTTATTTTAAAATTTCAGATAATATATAATAAAAAATATAAAAAGAACAGTAGGCACAGCCAAGCAGTTAAAACTTAATATTTACATAATTTTATTACTGTTTTTATGGCATAATGCTATTTATACTTATATCAGATAATAGTAATATATGGATTATATCATAGAAGTGGGTATACATACAAAATACAATACTTTTATAAAAGTCAGTGTAAATGCGTTATAAGTATACAATGACAATTTCATGCTTATTTATTAAAATGAGTCTCTTCCATTGATTCAAATGCATCCAGTTTGACATTTATCCTGAAACAATAGATAATTTTATTAATTTGATATATTTATTTACATAACATGTTCCAATAAATAGTTAATGAGTGGAGATGAAGCAATGAAAATTTTCCTGTTTGTTTAGTTTCGATGTAATAAACAATAATCGAAATGAGAGAGTTCTATCCATAAGAAATAATTAAGTTTGAACTATAATAAAATCGAGTCCCAATTGTCCCATCAAGGTCCATGAACATTAGTGATTAACCCGATACGGAATCAAATCGACCCCAACTCTGTTATCCTTGAGAACTTTTAGACCTACGTTTCGGTCGTTTTCAACGCCCTTACAAAGCAGCAAGAAAACTGTTTTTATAATAAAGAAATAGCAGTATCGATGGCGCCTCTATGGTAATACATAGTTTGCCGTTAAAAGGCACGTAAGATGAAGGTTGACGTACTGCTGGAAGGCGGCCTGCATGTCGGCCACCTTGGAGGGGTGGCAGACGACGCCGAGGCGCGTGTGCGAGCGCCGGAACAGCGCGGGCAGCCAGCGCCGCGCCGCCGCCAGCGCCACCTCCGGCGTCACCGCGGCGATGGCCTGCACCAGCTCCCTGCGTGGTGGTGCATACTTTATACTCGATTCTAATATGTTATTCCAAAGTGTAGCACAGATAAAAATAGAAAAATACGAACAAAAAAATTCACCAGCATGAGATTTTTATTGTAATTCCTCTCATTGTATAAATCACCTTGATGTTTATATCTCCTTAGGCTGGGTTGTACAATCTGTGGCATATTCACTCGGTAAATTTTCATGTATCTTTCTAAAAATGCTTCAAAACGTAAGTCAACCAAACACAAAGACAAAGAGTGTGCCGCTGTATATTTCATAAGATCTGTACTAATAAAAACGTGTAGTAAATGTTCTACACAGAATTGGATGTGAGGTTAGACATACTTGTTGAAGTGAGGCCCGAGGCCACGCAGATAGTTGACGAGTGATTGCGTGACGACATCCGCGGGACACTTCTCGTCCTCCACCGCATCGAACAGCGCCGTGCTGCGCGCCGACGCGAACAGCTCCTCATCGAACTCGCCCGATTCCATGAATACATACTGTGAAAGTGTTTAGTTAAAGAGTTAGATTGTTATATTTGTTTTTTATCTAACCAATCTGTGTCGTCGGGTTCTTTATGATTCGGATCATCCCATATCTGTACAGAATTAAATGGCATAAGCTGGTATTATGGTGCTCCCGCCCATAGATGAGAGCAATGATCCATGTGTGGCCACACTTGAACTTTATATAACAAGCATAGCCGACCCACAGAATGACAGGATGACAATGAATTACCGCTTTGGTCTGTTGAGTACACCTAGTTTCAGAGCTTCCGAGAGACCTAATACCCTATTAAATCAAATGAGGTTTATTTCCGATGAGAAGCTGGAGCATGTATAAAGTCTAAAGTATGTACTGACCATGATAGCCTTGCCCCTCGTGTAGGCGGCTATGAGGTTGGAGGCGCGGTACAGCGAGAAGGCGAGCATGGCCTCGTTGGGCGCCACGCACACCGAGTAGCTGTAGGACAGGCCGAGGCCGCGGATCAGCTGCCACATCGGACCCTGCACACACAATCATCCTGTACTGTTTGAAAAAGCCAATAAATGTGACGGTGTATGCCTTACGACGTACATGCCTAGTTGGGACTGATGGTAACAATAAGATAGCAGGTTCTTTTTTATGGTATTAAATTACACTGACATTTTTAACACATTATAGAAAGAAAAGGTTTTAATAAAATGTAACCTATTTTCGCTACTTTCCTGTGAACTTCTGTCACCACTTATCGATTGTGATATTAAAAAAAAATTACATGTGTCTTTTTATCGTCTCTTAATTATCTCATGTCTAAGGAAGTTATCAAAAAATACACAGTATTTCAATACAATGTCATTCATATTCCACATACTGTCATGCGGAAAGTTATGAATGTCTTTTACCTACTCACTATTAACGTCTGGCATTAAGTCGGCTATGGGTTCTTCATGTAAAATAAAGCTTTTTTTTTGGCAGTAGGTGTAAAAAAGTGAACATTGTGCTCTCAAAACGAATATTATGTATTTGACGACTGAGCTAATAACATGATGGCAAACTTTACTGCTGTTCTG
>DWGW01001541.1:0-11134 GCA_018247775.1 Udranomia orcinus
CGGTCCATGCGTAGCCCACGATAAGAAAGCTATGCTTCCCCTCCTCGGTCACTCCCGGAGTGCCACATCCCGTTTTTCCGTATAGTATAGATACATTTATACATCATTTGGGTGTACTTAATACCCAAGTACACAATGATTAAGCCCTCTTTTTATAAGCCTGATATCACGCTCTAATTTGGCTTAAATTACTGCTGTTCGTTATATAGACGATAAATTACAAGTTCTAACTTAAAAAACATTCTACCATAAACATGAACCCATCGGTTCATTACACGAACATCCGAACATTCTTCACAAAACTGACTTGTTGCTAAATTGTAGCCTACATTCCGAAAATAGCGGCGACATTAATAAATTCTGTAAAATATTTGTTTGGAGAAATTATAATCCGGCATCCGAACATAAGGGAGCCGTGTCAGCCGGAGACAGCGGCGACTTTGCGGGCCGCTCGTAAAAACTTTCCTAATTATCCACGTTTTGTAGCTAAGAACCGCCACTCGTACCACATTATATTTTGCAGTCAACCCCCCGTTCCGACTACGTAAGTCACGTTACGACGCTGTTGTTGCGAGGATTTTGATATCGCGGATTTTATTGTTTCCTATTTTATTATAGTTTAACAAGTCTTTGTTATATATGATGTTATACGCTGAACTAACGACATAAAATTAGTTTAGTTTAATAAACGTAAATTGTAGAAAGCCACAGTCTGTCAGTGTGCATATTTAAAGAAGAGCTCGTCTCTCAAATCGCTTCGAGAATACTACCGTTAAAGATACAATTACAAACAGATTACATATCTAACATATATATGTTGTAGCTACATGTATGTATGTATATAAAACTGTAGAAGACCGTCTCGTAGAATGGTCTTAGTACATTAGCTATTTGCAATGCCTACCGCAAATGGGTATATTTGTATAACAACAAATAAATAAACCAAAACAATAGAGAAAACATTATATAATCCTAAAATTTGAGTACATTTTAATACGATTAATTAATATACATAGCCTGTAGGCATATCCACGAAAATATTGTTTTAATTAGAACGCTAACAGCTCAGACACTTACGGTTTTGTAACGTAATATCATTTAAGTAATTCAAGTTCGCAATAGTTAGCATTTTCTCCTTATGTTCGCAATTTTAACTGTTAATTATCCCGTTAAACTTAACTCCGCTTAACATTATAATTGAACTAATAACATATCACATTATGAACATTATCCGTTACGCATACATACATTAATTAATTAATTCGGCTTAAGTAATTAAACAGTGGAAATTGAGTAACACGCTAGTAGATTGACTCCGGTATAATGACGGCAATCTCGTTCGAACGGCATTCGTTTGTAAACATGGTTACAGAGCTGTTAAGAGAACTCAGAAGCTACTCTAAATGATTGCATCGTTCATTGAAGTCGTTTGACGAACGAGCGTGCCTACAATTTATGCCCAAATAAGCCGTTACTCATATTACCGAGGGGAGAGTTTTAAAACGTTTTTAAGATAATTTACAGCTAGCCCGGACCGTTTCGCTGTGAGTCACCCGCCTAAACTAATGCGTTAAATGCACCTATTTTTATAGCGTACCCAAATCCCAGGATCGATTAAACAGATTACCCCGCCATATCGTATTTCACTGCATTAATTTAACAGGGCGTCAGCTCGCTTAGTTTGAATCTCCCAACATATTGTAACACGTATAATTCACGGGAAACTTCACAAATAGATGTATTTATAACATTGTTGCGAACTTCACGCGATTAAGTAGGAAATATGACGAGACTGGATGCTTCTCGGTCGACTAATAATTACAATAATTGCAAAAGTTTCACACTACAGTCTTAACCGCAGTGCTTTACGGCCATTTGTTTATATTAATGCCGACCGCGTTACTAATTAACTTTATGTGCACTGCCATTTTTCTGTGAAGTAAAATAAAAGTATGATAATCCTTTTGTTTAAAAAAAGATTTTCTATTCTTAATATGACTTAGTTTTTACATACGCATAGTATTTTCGAAATGGTTTCCAATTTAGTTAATGAAGAAAAAAGTTTTTCCTTTATATAATTTTTTTGTATTTTATTATTTAAAATACAAAAAATCTTCTTCTTCTTACCCGTTGTATTCCATTAAAATATCTATGTATATGTTTTTCAGCTTTGCATCAGACATAATTTTCGGAATATTCTGAATAAAGCAAAACACAAAGTCTTAAACGAGCTCTCAGTTTCTTTTAGAATTTTTCTCGTAACTACACAGAATCTCTGAGGAGAATGGATCGTTTATCCCACGCTGTAAAATACTCCCGAAAAACTGTAAGAGAACAAGTATGGGGAACAATGTAGGACCATTCCTTTGTCGCAAGACCCTCTCCTCAAACAAATTTCAAGCGCATTATGCTACATATGCGCAGAATCCGTGAAACTTGCACAAACGTAAATATGAGCACGTAATTTTATATTGAAATTTACCATGTATCTATCTATTATATAGTATATAAATAAAAGGCAATGTGTGTATAACGGTTGGACTGATTTCGAAGAAATCTTCCAGGAAATGTTGAGAATGACCTAGCAAGACATCTGACGTGAGCACACTAAATATTGGCCGGTGTTTGCTGAAAACCTTTTTTTAAGCAAAAGACAAATTGCTGACAAAGATCTCTTGAGCCTAGTAGTTAACTAAGTATTATAAAGAATTGAATTATTATTGTATATTGAATTTATTTGCTTTATCATCATAGTGTGGTCATCACAATTTTTATTACTTCGGGTTCAGTATGGAAAGTGAGATGCTAAAAATCAACAAAACTTATTGGCCAAGAAAACGTTAAGTTTTTTTATTAGAGTTATTTAATATTAGGGTAGGAATTTGGACTCATATCAGTTCCCATATAAAGTCATTTATCTACTAGAGAAGGCATTAGCAATTAGACAAACCATTTAGGCGTTGGGCGGGCATTTGATAAACATTATACATGAATGATTGCTAACTCCGTGGAATTTGGAGTTTCTGTGAACAGTTCGGTTCGCCATTTCAACAAGAATACACCAGCTCTATATACTGTTGTTACAAACAAATAGCTAATAGCTTTTGAGACGGCTAAAGAGTAGTTGAGAGTCATTAAAGAGATGAAAATTGCGAAAACGAAAACCACTTCATGTTTTTTTCGCAGTTCAGTAATTAATTACTTGGACATGATTTATCTACGCAGCTGCGGATGCATTCAAAAGAGATTTTAATTATTCGTTTCTTGAATGAAATGAAACGATAATAAACTGGCAATCTGATGTTTTTTGAACGCGTAATATTATTCTCTTTGTATATTTTTTGAACAAAACACAAGGTACACGTAATAATTTAAATGTTTAATTATATTAATGCAAAAATATTTATCATCAAAACGTATATCGTTAATCTAATTGTAATTTTGTGATAGCACTTATTTTTTTCTAATTACATAAAAAGTACGTACATACCATAATTATTTTTCCCGCGTAATAAAATGTTTTTACAATACATAATGCCGCATATGTAATGCTACACCAATTATTCGACGTTTCATCGTCTGCTAAGGGCGGGTACTAATCATCAAAACTGCAAAAAACAAAGACCGCGGAATTTTTTTGCAATTAATCACTGCGATGATTAATCAACGGGCCCGCGGGCGCATTTTAACCAGACTTTAATGATTGCTTTGCTTTAACAACGCTTGTCGGATACTATTCCTTCGGCACGTGCCCCGACGGGCTTAAACGGTTGTTTTACGATAATTTACGTCTTTGATGTTTTTTTAGTGCCGCTTTTAAGCAATTATTCGTTAAGAGGTTTTAACTTCTAACAGCGTTTTTTATAATTTTCATAAAAAATAATTTTAATAAAGGAAAATCAAGATAGCTTTTTGTTTCGATAATGTTATATTTTTCTTCATATTTAGAATATAGTATCATTATCATTTGGGTAAAACTTATATTTGTTGTACGTAAAATAATACAATAAATAAAACAGGCAATATTCTGAGTCATTGAATCATAAGTATTAAAATATATTGATTGTAATGTAACCAATTTAGCAATGTTCACAGTATCGGCCTACGGGGCAGAGAAAATAAAACGGAATGAAATCTTGACAGTTAAACAACAGGCGTACAAAGGCTTAACTTAATACATAGGTATTTTTGCGACTATTAAATGTTGACTATCTCGTATTAGAAGATAATTTGGAGGAGGCCAAGGGACCGCAAAATGTGCCGCTTTTAAAATTTATTTTACATTTTTCTTAACGAACCCATGTCATAACACAGCGGGAAGGAAATCACGAAACACCTCATTTCACTTCGCACGTCCATGACACGGAGATACATGTTAAATATTAAGTTGGCAGTAAAATGTTGCGAAATAATTTGCTATGAAAATGCTATGTAAATCTTTAGAATAATATTTAAATTCAGAAACTCAAATACACGAGGTAAGTTGCCTTTCTATTAATGAGTGAAAATAGTTTGCATTTTAATTGCAACGCTGTTTAATTGTTTAAACGGTTATTACTTAATGTGGTCTGTAAATAACTCAAAATAGAAAAATAGTATCATGGTATACCGATAGAAATAGCCTAAAAAGAAGCTTCAAAGTACTAACTAATATAAATTAAAATATATGTTAGCCAGTACTTGCTACCACAATGCCTTTGCATGTCATAAGTGATATAGGATTGTATGAAGTTCTAGTCGTTATGTAGTCTCACTGCACTTCCATCTTTAAACTGTGTTCATGGACTTTAACTTGTTCTGTACGAAATCATTGAAATGCGCCTCCGTACAACTCCCAGCACTTTTCTCACTCATATATCTGCTTTGTTACATACTTTAGAAAACAAAAGTAGTAAAAGATTTTCTCCAACAATACTTTATATAAGTACATTTTTATGTAAGTAACACCCATCTCGATACAACTTTTGAGAGAGTTTTCAAACCCAAGTGTAAGCTTCTTAGTTGCATGCAGGCACTGGATTTTTCTTTGTGAAATATCAAAGCTTTTATCGATAACTGGTCCGTTTTCTGAATACTAGTCTGCGAGTAAGATATCATGCGCTACATCTTATAAATAAATCTGAATGTACAATGAATATCTTTTGCATTGAGACGAATGAGTCGCGTGGATATTATGTTTTGTAAGTTTACCAGCGATACAAACGCTCATTTTATCTTCATTTTCTCCGTGGATTTGGTTAACAAATGCCTCAATTATGGGTATTTATAAAACAGATAAATACTAACGTTTACTCGATTTAAATTTCATTTTTGAATTTGTGAAGAATAAGTCCCATTTTTAACACCTGTTGAAAAGTCACTTATGAATATTATATTTTACGAAGTTTATTTAGTAGGTATTTAGACATTGACCAGAGACATCATAATGTTTGTATAGTTGGACTCAGAAGGTACCGCAGCCTTAAATTTGCCCCAAAGCACCTTTTCTTTCAAGATAGATTCTCTGTAGATTTACTAAAAGGTGTTAATGCTAATAAAGGCTCAGTTCGAAAAAATATCAACAAAATTCTTTACGACTACTATGATATGGTTGCAGTTGTTGAGTTGCAGTGATTAATCAATATTAGAAAGTTTGCTTTTTAAAACATACGAGACAGTTGAGTGAACCAGACGATGTTTGTCGTTGAGAAACGAATAGTTGCATTAAATACATAAGCAATATATCTTTAAAATGTCAAAGTTCTGTCATGTCAGCCCTTTGCTCTGTACGACTTTCTTGCTAGTCAAACAACTAAAAGCATCTTATAGAAATGAAAACAAAAATAAAATAATTTAATTTTAGACATTTTCAGTATTTTTTTCAAATTCACTTACGTGAGAACAAAGATGAAAAAAGTAATGCTTTCGAAGTGTACCTGAAACAATAAAGCAAAACATGAAACACACTTGCAATATTAGTCAACTACAACGTCCAAGTAATACACAGGTACTGCATAACACCGTTCAAAGTTGAGTGATGAAAGAAAAACATGGGGAGGGATTGCGCTTTTATTGAAACCAATCTCACCACTTGGCCCGACTGCTGCGCTCCGGGCTGAATGCACGTAATTGCTTCGTCATTCAGATGATCGCAGCTTTACCCGCTTGTCTTGTTGACTGTACTTGTAGGCACTCGCTTTGTACACGCGGCCTTAGGGCGCTGCCAATGTACAGGGCGATGCGAAGAGCGGTGCGAGTCACACACCTGATGCAGCGGTGATAAGCTCATTTCGACGTATGCTAATGAAGGACTAGCGCGCAGATTTATTCGTCAATGCATCAGTTTCGCGGACTCTGTCGCAAATGGACTTTGGTTTATTCTAGACTATCTAAATCTAATCGTTTCTACTACTTGTTAGAGTGAATTGATGCAATCTGTTTATATTTTTAGGACGTCAGACATGCATACAGTGCTTGGATGCACTGTAAGAGTAATGAATACATTAAAAGCGCATCAACTTTTTTATTTGCATGTAATGTACGTTTCTGTCCAAAACTCTTTTGGAATCCCTCTTAGAGGTTCCATATAAACGAATGCACGAGTATTTGGATTTTTGATTTGAGATTAATGTAATTTATAGGAATTGTAACAGATGTGTGGATATCAGACTGATGGATTGCGGATCAAAATACTTTCATTGATTAAACAGGAACTACAGGAGAAGAATAAAGAAGCTCCAAATGTCAATTTAGCAGTACTTCTTATTGATTATTTTTTTGTACAAAAAGAGGACTTCTGTACTTTATGTAAGTATTAAATACAATGTAGGTATACAATTCTGGTTTTTATTATTAAGTTATCGTAATTGGAATTTGGAAATGAAAAGGACATTTCTCAGTAAATTAAGAATAAGAATAATAATATCAAATATATTATCGGTTGCACTTAATCTAATATTAGAAACGTGTGAACGCGTTCGATCTTAATTTAAATGGATTAAACAAGCCGCAGAGCAGCCGTGCGTTTGTCGCGCGACTATCTAGGGTACCCCTTAAAAGGTGGTATCTGGCTGCGTCGTCGCTCACCGCTGCTACGCTAACTGAGCCCTTACCCCGTCTGACATGAACCATTGTCTAGGGAGTTTCGCCGCCGCTTTTATGACGGCAACAAGTTTCAGCATTCGATGTGAACAAAACTCTTTTTTTGTCATATTTTTTCTACGTCACAACGAGAGCCCCACACAAAATAATGCCTAATTCCCATTGACTAGAAGCTTTTGCATACACGACAAATGATTCCCGGACCGTTATTTGCATACAAAGCAGCACTCGAAAAGCGAGTAGGTAATTATTCTAAAAATATTTCCTCATGTTTTCGTGATGAAAGAAAAAAATACACTGAAACTGGTGAAAAATTTTAATACCTTAATTAACTGGCGACGTTGCGCCGAATTTCTTATTTTGATGAGGACCTCGACACCTACTTTGTTCGTTAAGAAATTTCATTTAGCCGGCTATTCAATTTTTCTTTGATGTTCTTAGCATTTATTAACTTTGCATATATTATATGACGGATGGTGGAACAAAAACACGTCCTTTATATACTTTCGCTACGCACGTCGGGCTTTATCATAAATATGATTTATAAAAGCTCTCCTTTACTCTCATAAATTTCGAGGCAAAAAAATCTGATTAAGCTTTCATAACTTTTGCGTTACATATGTATAAGAATGGAACATCAATCTATAGAGCATACGTAATATTTAACTTCTAAGTGAACTATGTTTGTTTCGTACTGAATTTTATATGTTTTTTTTTATCTAAAGTTATTATTATAGTTGTTTGAATTTTAAAAAGCGGCATTTAATATTTTGTTTTATATTTCATTGTATTTGTGTATTCGACGAGTCGTCAATTCGCTTGCAAATCAAATTAAAAATATTTTTGTTACATGTTACATTGTTATATTTTTTCCTAATAGTTTTAATGTGTATCTTTTACTTATTCACCGACATCGAGATAGAAATAAAAAGTGTCTTTTGTCCGCAGCTAGGCCAGGGTGTGAAATGTCATCTAAATCCGCTCAGTAGTTTTTGCGTGATTGAGTAATGGCGGTCACTTCATGGCTTTGACGCACTTTGGGCGATTATTATTAATTTCGCAATTGTCGATTCGTATTAATAAATCGCAAGACTTGAAGTTATCAAAAGGAAATCCGATAGTCCAGAACTCACCAATGTAAAACAGTACAAACAGTGACTGGCAGTGGGATATAAATAAATTCCATGCATTAGAATGGAGGTCGCGTAGCACGCCCTTTGCCAATTATTTTTTACAACACAAGGTTTAAAATTATGAAGGGTAGTTAAGGCTTGAGTCGGTCAGCAAAAAAGGCCCGTTAAGTGCGCATCGGAATATCGCTACATCTCATCGGAAAGGGTTCCCGATCCTTCCGTCTTATTTTCATTTTGAAAATCACAAGAAAGTGAACGCCGGGGGGAAAAAAGACAAAATGAAAGGAGTCTGTGTTTTAATGGGTTAATTAGCCGACGATCCACCGGTTGGAGTTTTAATTAAAATGAAAAATTTTCGTGACTAGACTGAGAGAATTAATTGCCTTCCATGGAACTATTCAGGTGAGAAGAGGGTAAATACACCGGTTACCGGCCGGTGTTTTAATAACTACTACCCGTGGGATAATCTAGTGAACAATTCATTTAATTTCCGCAAGCTCACTCGAAATAGCGTGGGTGTAACATATTAATGAGATTATGGGACCGTATCACGTTGTACCGGTAAGAGGCCCTGAGGAACGACAACTCGATTTTACAACGAGCTGTTGGTGATTATAATTGAATTAATTTTGACTAAGGTATACGTTGTAATACTACAAAAATATAATTATAATTGTTTTAATGAAGCCAGTAATAATAGTTGGTGATGTACTAACATAAACATGTTGGATTAACTAAATAAATAAATAGATAAATAAATTAACTATAAAGAGAACTAAAGTAAGAAGAATCATTTTTATTTAGATTACATTACAGTGTTATGAGTTTCTTGAAACTATTTCACACAATATTTAATGATAAATTCTTGAGAGTATATACAAACTTATTAAAAAACGAAAGCATTATTCATAATAGCAAAAGAGCTGAGCCCGAGTTCAAAAATAATTCGGTGCAATCATTTTTACGGCAAATTAAGATGTCACGATTCAAAATTCAATATTCATGTAGATATTTTAATTTTATTGTGACAGTCATTTGTTAGAACTAGTAACAACATCGCAAAAGCGAACCTCAATAAATCTTGTAGCGATTTAAAAATAAATAATGTATATTCATCAGGAACATAAATAAAGCGGGTTGCACACAAAATTCAGTCTCAGACATAAATCGTGGCCAGTCGTCTTACCTACGTTAACAAATTGCATTCTTAAGTTGCAATAAACTATGGAAATTTCGAATTTAAATTACAAACAGTGGCGCGTCAAGGCAGAAATGGCCGCATGTCACTGTACAGCCGTGTATACAGTATGTAAAGTAGTGATGTTCCAGCAATTCTCAAGTCATGTACGTTTTTTTACTTTTTAAATATGTCATCACATTCTTAAGAATTATCAATCTAAGCTGTATAATACAACGTTATTGCGTAATTATTTTATTTAGATGCTACTATTTATGTCTACGTAGACATTATCTTTAGATAATACGAGTATATAATGAAAACTATTTGTGTCGTTACTGAAGTCATAGTTATGTGTAATTTTTTTCTGTGTAACTAAAGAAAACAAATATAAAAACCGTTCTATTACTTTCTTCTGATCATAGAATGATCCTTCCTAATCAAGTTTTTGCAGGGACCTACTATCAAGTGGTAAAGATACGTAACCTAGGTTTCTTTATCACATAAAATTCTCTGTATATATAATTTTTTTTAAATGTTTCAAGTCTACATTTAAAATCTACCTCTATGAATGTGTGGTAAATCTGGAGAGACATCCGTAACATCCCTAGTCTTATTATACGTTAGTGTAGGCGGTGGTTAAAAGTAGTATCGATGTTGCAATGTGTTGCGGAGCGGCGCAAGTGTCAGTGGGAGTGAGTTATTGCCTAGCGTTAATTGTCGGTGATCGCTGACGCACCGCGCGGCGCATAGTGGAACTGACCCTTGTTGTACTCTAGTTTCTCTCTCTTTTCATTGATGAAAAAAGCTTATTTAGACTTAAGCATATTTCGAAATACTGATATACACAAGTGGATTTGACAATAGTCTACGTCGTCTGTTTTTAATTATAGCTCTGATTTCAAAACTCGTCAAAGTAAAAAAATGTCGATTATATGTCGTAAGTATACTCTATAAGTGATCAGAATATATGGTCATGTTTTGTTCTTATAATAGCGCTGTGGGATAGTATATCTTATCTATTTTATCCTCTTTAAAACCAAGTGATAGAAAGACCAATTATGCAGGTGAAGCAAAGGGAGTTGTACATATGATAGTAGCCGCAATAGTAAATATAATTATAGTATATATAACTTCAATTAATCTTCAATTTCTACTAACAGAGCCGAAGTTGTAACCTACTTTGGCAATAGTATAAGGAGCAAGTAGACAATGGGTTTTATGATATTGTTTACGAGCTATAAACCATACTTCAACTGTAGTGTTCTGAAAACAACATCACCATACAAACACTGCTCCCGAGCACCGCTACTAACATAAGCAATATTTCGTACCCTTTGTACAATTGCGGTTACACTACAACAAAACTCAATGTTTCGGAAGCGATGATACTGCAATACACCAGACTCCGTTTCGTTTTTAGCGGAGATAATATATTAAAGTGGTCGCGTTGGACGCCGCCGGCCTAAAGAGGCCGCTACGTCCGGCGTAAGCTGTCACGTTGGTAACTAATTGGTTTCATTTGCGAGCGACAATCTGCAACGTAAACCGGGTCGCAGGCGTCCACCGCACGGACTTGAGACCAGGTTACTGGAAGTCATGGTTTATATTCAAGCTTTCGCGTTAAACCACACGTTACAACGTCTAAGGTTAAATGAGTTGAATGTTAAATTAGGTTACCATGTCTAAAAATGGCGGATATATTTTTTTTTTTTTTTAAGACAGGGAAATCCGGATCGGATAC
>DWGW01001542.1:0-11133 GCA_018247775.1 Udranomia orcinus
TTCTTTTTGAAAACATTTTAATAAAATTGTTTAATTGTTATTATTGATATTATCAGATCCGATTGGCAGAATCGGATTTGATTTAGGAAGTCCATAGACCTAAGCGACTACATAACGTTTGAATTGTATGAAAGTTGGCTGTATGAAATTATGCAAGATTTCATAAAGGTGATGTCATATTAAACAATTTAGCCTTTGATAAGCAGAAAGTTGCAAATCCGAAATGACTAACGTCGCTTATTTTTTAGTAATTTTCTATTCCATTATTATAAGATTACATGCATGATTACGATTAGTAGAGTCTGTTTTTCATTAACATACATTTGAGAGTTAAGTACAAAATTTTATGAATGTAGAGCTGGATGGGGCATTGGAAGCTTGGACAAGATCTAATTTTCAAACGTCGTGCCTTGTGTCCAAGTTTACGATATGCAAAAAATGCTTACCATCTGGGCAAGTGACGATTGGGCAGCACTGGTCCGCCCGCTTTTCGATGGTGCAGTCCTGGCCAATTGGTTTCGTGAAGGGGCAAACCCTCAAATAACACATCAGCATCCTGTTGTGGCAAGTGCAGTTCAGGCATGGTTCGTTGGTCATGATTCGATCGCCTTCGCCATAGTGCTGGAAGTTGTAGTAACAACCCTCTGTTGGCCCTGAAATAACAGAAAAGAAACTTATGTAGTCAATTTGATTTGAAGAATCTGACTTAAACGTGTAAAAACTTAGCCCTGGATACTTCCAGGGCTAAATTTGCTACTGCAAAGCACCTAACTGTAGGAAGAAGTTCTGACTACCTTTCCTATTTCCCTATAACTTCCATTAACATATCGTTTATTTTCTAACGTACTTTGTCGGCGGATGCATAAAAAACAATTAATAAAATCTGATCAGTTGATGTGCTTCGTGTGTGTGTGCTATTTAAAAAACTACTATTATTCGTAATTAAATTTCAATTTGCAATATAAAAACTAGCATGCGTTGTTTTACAGTCATACAAAAATGAAAAGTATGCCATCTCGGTACCTAATATGGGAAGAGTCGAATCTTACCTTCAAGGAGCTCCAAAGCCGTCTGGTTGCTAGCCGTCGGTGCTGAAATTAAAAAGTAATATATTTATTACACGAAGAGCTTTTACAAGAATAAGACCTAGGTTTATGCTATGAAAAGTTGAGTCTATCATCTTCGATGCGTTTGCTATTATCAAATCGACAGTTTTCAAGTGTGTTTTTACAAAAAATATCGGTATATAATATGTATTAAACCGCCAAAATATCAAAATGGTCTTAAAGAAAATATACTTTCAATACTGACTGATTAATTTAATATTGACAACATTATCGGGCCGATCACGACTGATAATTTACTTCGATAATGTGAAAAGAATATCGAACTTCTTTTACTTTAGTTTAAGGGTGCGTAAGTACCAATATGCGATAAGATTTTAATCACTTCAATTTAAATTGAACGACATTGTAGCTACCTACGAGTACTACTGGCAAACGGGCGGTTTTTGAAGAAAAATTTAATACAGTTATTATAAAATATTGCGAGCATTCTGAGAATGTTTTACTGTTGTTTTTACGAGTGCCCGTCGACTTATTAAGCGTTTTACGTCCGAACAGGATATTAGCTGTAAATTGTTGAGACTACGCAATCGGTCATCGTCTTAACGTCGTTTTACATATCCGTTTTACTGCGTATAATTACTGAAGGCTAGCGGAGAGGCGACAAAGCCGTAATTAAGCTAACGGAACGCGTCGTTAAGCTGCGAGTTGCAGCTTTATTGGCGATTTGATACTTGGGCTAACAGTCGTAACGCTAAAATAACTTCCTAGCTTATAACCGAATGTAACATTACTCAAGCAACGTTACTTTGCATATTTTCTATCGAAACAGCAGCGTTGAATAAATAATTTTCGGTAGTGGCTATTCATTAACTAATAAACTATAAACGAGGATCTCTTCCTACAATTAGTGAATTACAATTTTCCTATCCATATTTGCGGCGGTTGCTGAGTTATCTGTAATAATGCTGTTTTTCGTCTTCAACTGTGATGTAAATTATTTAATTGAATTAAAAACTCATTAGGTATACATTAAAGATCATCATAATCAACTTATTTTAAAGAAAAACTCTTGCCAAAACACAAACTCATGAAAAATCTTTTAAGCTAATTAGGTTATTCCAGTCGCCGAGAAATTATTTACAGCCAGGCTGCTACGGGGTGTTTTCCTTAATTAAGAATGAGGAGGCTTTAATAATGTCGCATTTTAACGATCCGTTATGCCTTTGAGGAAGGTGCCAGGTTACCGTGAATGTTATCTATATAGTTAATTAATATTTCCACAACTGTATACTCTCGACTCTAAATTCTGATAAAACTCTATTAAAGTTATTAACCATAAACCGAACGGTACCGAATACTAATAAACCAACAACCATAGCAATTATAATTAAATAGACATGTGTGTGATGTAAATTATATGTATACACGTTTTTATTAAAATGCGTTCACACCTATCAGAATGACTATTAAACAAATAGAATTTTGATGACGTCTGATAACTGTTTAAACATTTAGGTAAAAACCCTAAGGTGACCCGTTGTAAGCCTAAAAACCAAAGCCCGACAAAATATTTATGTTATCAGCTCTAACGGTAAAGAATGTTAGCCAAAAAGATCGTTAGCGTCCAGTTATTTCAATTTTAATCTTTCTGAATAACATCATCGGCATTGGTCATAAAAATCAAAATTACGACTTAAGCCGTTTGAAATTAATGCGTCGATCGATTGTGCTGTCAAAATATTTTATAATTTATTTCTATAAACGTGGATTAATATTTGTAAAATTGATAATAAACAGAAATAACTATAAAACTGCAAAGGTAACAATAATCTACATTCCGAATCAATGAATACTTAATTTAATGACGTTGCGTCGATTCCCATGCTATTTAATGAAATGCTTTCATTACTCGTAACTGTGACGGTATAAATGGCTTTACACGAACAAAAAACTACTTATGCAAAATCGTGCGTTTAGAAACATGGCCCGAAGCAATCGAAATGAGGAGGCAGCATGAATTTAAAATTTGCACTACATTAATATGGATTGTTGTTTCAATGAATGAATGTCGCCGTGGTCGCCATGCGTGATTAAGTTCACACGGGTAGACCTAAACATTGTAGGCCGCATTTGAATATACTTCCTATGTATAACATAAATTCAATTCGAATTCTTTGAAGTAACCGTGCGCCGGATACTAAATCTCCGCGGACAAAAATAGCATCATCTAATATCATGCATCGCCGAACTGAGATTTACTGTTATGTGACGGTCATGTACGTTTACATATTTTCAGGATCTCTAATTCTGTTTAATTTTATTACATTATACACGAAATGTATTTAATAAATTGCTTTATGACATGTCGAAATAGATATGAAGGATTCGACCAATTAATGCTAAAACACGAATCAGCTTAGAACAAGTATGCAATACGATATTTTTTAATGTTAAGTGCAAGTTGTAGATAAAAGGTCAATGGCCCGGTAAACCTGTTTGATAATGTGTATAAATCGTAGTAGGAATGCGAATAGGTTGCAAAACGCGATGTGGCGGAGATAGGCGGGGGTGGCAGCGGGCAGCGGGCAGCGGCGAGCGAGCGGCGCGGGCGCGGCCGCGGGCGCCGCCGGAGTATCGCGCACGGACATCTTCTCACGAGCTCTACCTATTCTAGGTCACGAGACAACACAACGGTTATACCTGTTCTCTAGTCCCACTAAATAATGTAAATTATGACTATTTTGTGAATGAATAAGTATTGCCTTAGTGTTCGCTTAATCTTGTTATCGTATATCATCACGCGGCGTTGGATGTCGTTTAGGAGTATTATTAAGTAGCTTTGATAAAAACTTACGTGGCATATTGCAGCAGTGTTCAAATCGATTGCTCTACAATCGATGAAGCTATTCTCATTCGCATAATTAACTGCGTCTTTAAAAAGTAAAATAGGAGTCGACCGGGCCATTCGAATGTGTTCGAATAAATTGATTAACGGTATCATTTTATTGCATCGTAGAATAAGTAACGTTAGCAAATTTTATTCTGTGAACGCATAATATATTCATAGCTTTAAGGCCGACAGCAAAGCTTCATTTAGTAGGATGTAGTAATTTTTCTCTGAGGGTATTTATCATGCAGTTAATCTTATAGAATCGCAGATATACTTCGCAGTTCACATTAATATCCAGCTATACATCTATCGATGTTGTGCGGCCGTACATTCGCCTGTGTTATGTTGTGTTAATAGGATTTGCGCAGGGGGCGAGAGAAGTGTATGGTTAGCATGACAATTATATTACGAGTAGGGTGCATTTCATCGATACTAAGTACTTGTAGTTTGGTATAGTATTGTGTAGGAAAAACAATTAAAAGGGTGTGATCTAACAATACTGGGGATTGAATCTATACAAATACAAATAACAGTTGTCGCGACTATCTTTATTGTTAACGATTTTATAGATATTTTATAAAACGGTACGGTACTATTCTATTCTAGAGTTTTGTTATAAGTACGCGTGTTTCATTCACGATGATATAGGATGTATCATATATACAGAATACAATAATTAACAACACTCTTATTCTATATCGTCGTTACATACAATATCCGCGAAGATTTATGGGCTATGCTCGTGTATTGCGTGTACCGGCGTTATTTTCATGTGCTATATTATATGTATTGTGTTACAAAATTATATCAGGCGGGGGGTCAGCTAACGTTGGTTCCGGATCAGATACTAACCCGCTGTAGAGCACGCGATGCACGCGGCCAGCGCGAGCAGCGCCCCCGCCGCGCGCCTCCGATCCATCTGCCGCCTCCCGTCTGCAACAACACAAAATAAATCAATTCACGTACACCAACTTGCGCCATTGCCAATTTATATACTCCTCGTTGCTATGGAGAAAGTTTAATTATTTTGGATGGGCTCAAAAAACGTACGTTTCGAATGTATTGTAAAGCTACAGCGTTTGAAGTGGTAACTCTGTGTTCGTCAGTGTGCGTAGGTGTATCCTGAGTTTAATTCAGGAAGACCGCCACGCATTAATCAATAGTAAAGTTATAATAAAATAAAAAATTAAAAAATTGCCAATCGTAAGGATAACAGTTATCAAAGATAAAAATATATATTACGAAGTGATTATACTGATCAATATTTATACTTGTGTAAATTCATAGAGAAATACTCCTACTATACGGAAAAAGACCCCGGACGAAGCTCGTTTACATATTCTTAATGCAAACCAATTTCGTAATACAATAATTATAAAAAAACATACTCAGAATTAGATTGTTATTGTACTGCAAAAAGCATAATTGCAATTTTTATATTATTCTATGTTCCGTGGAGGTTTTAAGAGGCATTGTGCGAAACAAGCTTCCGTTACAACTCGACCGCAAGAGCCGGTGAGATTATTAAAAAAGTTCTCGCCAAATGGGTTTAGTTATGAAGTGAGCTTATTAACTTTTCAAGAAAAAGTTTTGTTAAGGCTCAAGTGGGAAACGTTTTGTAACTTTAATTGGAGGGCTTGCGTTGCGCCGTGTACGTCGTTGTATCAAAGTTATAAAGAACGCTGTAAATAGAGGTATGGCGGAAGGCAGGGGCGACAGTGGGAATATGTGTCGTGGAAGTAAGCATCGAGGACGCGTGCTCGAGTGGAGAGCCCTGAGGGGCGCCGCGACGTGCACCGCCGGCGCGAGATCTGCACACATTCTCATATCAATGAGTTGTTTTATGAACGCCATCCAGCGACTTTGTCGACATCTCGACATCTTCGCACTTGTCTTAACGTTACACGACATTTACAACAGCTATGCAATGTTATGTAAAAATTCGAATATTTATTTTGCTACTTATCTTTAAATATGTCATATAGAAATGTCTCAGCGTAACGCAAGCTAGTATGAAATGTCACGTTATGTATGAAAAAACATTTAATTTCAATGTTTATGTTACATATTGAACCCGTACTTAAAATATTTCAGAGTTATGGAGGCCGTAATAAAAATGAAATTATATTATTTTATATTTATGTATAGTAAAGATTAAAATGAACTTACTAATTATATCTTTAAAAGTCTTGCTAAGTATAAACAAACGTATGTGAAAACCTCGCCGATGATACCAATATCAATTCTCGATCACGGCATCGAGGCATATTATGTGCAGTTACTCACTGAGCAGCTAACTTGTATTTATGGCTCGTACTGCAAGAGTCAATAACTACCGAGCAAATTATTGTAACTCCAGCTTCATGGGTACCTACAGCCGAGTATGACCGTGGGAATGACTTTATCCGCGCCCGTTGTTCTGCACATTCACGCATATTCTAGTGAATGCAAGCCTATTACGCATGCCTTTCTTCTTTGTATATGTATTTCATGCTACGAACAACTTTTTAAATAACCTTTAACATAGCAGTAAAAGCAAACCAATCCTATTTTATTTCCATAAGAGAAAATGTTAAAGCTCAAAAATGAAAATAAAAACAGCTTCTAAAAAGCAAAATAATTTTTAAACGAAAAAGAACACGAGCGATACAGCTTCACATCTTATATAAATTTAATGTTATTATATTGGTACATATAAGTAGGGATCCCTCTGTCTAGACACTCCGCAAGTCACCTCAAACGAGAGGGTGAGGGCGTGGACAATTGAGCTCTACGTACTTATTTGCTTTACTAAAAACACCACCTGTTCCGGGCGTCGAGAGTTCTTCACATTGTTATGTCGATAGCAGCTTTCAAGTTTTTCTTAGAATATCTCTAGAGGGTTTGAGATACACAGAGTTCGCCTTTACTGTTAACAACGCTTTGTAGATTCTTTCCTTTTCTATTATAACAATTTAATACATTACGTTTTAAAGCGCCTAACTATTTCGTTCCAGTTGCGTTGCACAACGTAATTCTGTTAGAGAACTGTATCCATAATTAACGGACATAAAAGTGGGAACCAGCTCTTTAATGTATACAATAGCAACCCACTTCCCAGGTATAATTTGGATTACCGTTTGCCTCGACGATATATTGTCAAAAGTAGCGTTAGCTGGTTTCAATTAAATGTACGAAGTATTTTCAAAAAATAAAACCGTGATATCTATTGTCTAAGCGACTACGCGCTTCTACGAAGCGCTACGCACGTTCGCTTGGTCGGCCGAAAGCGCGTCGTATCTCAGTCGTCTACGAGCTTTGTTATTATTTTTAGGGCCGCTAAAGAAGCAAAACATTGTTCAAACAGGCGCTCGGATAGCAAAGGCGATTGGGTGTGATCGAAAGGGCATTGGGCGATCGGTCGCGGTGGGTCGGTGGCCGGCCGCGTGTCCGCGTGTCCGTGCCGCGATGTTGCCCAACACACAATTTCGGAACACTGCAACCGCAGCGAGCATTGACACCAATTTCTTGAACATGAACAACGACTTCGATAACGTGTAAAGACGATTTACGTGATGTATTTTACCGTTTCGGACAGAAGCGGTGTTTGCGGAAAACAATGAGTTTAATATGCCTTGGAATTTTGGTGGTTCACATTTTTTACGATATTCCTGTGTAAGGCGAACGACCTATACTTAGTAATATGTGGAGTAATAAATCTAATACTCTAATTATTGAGATTCTGTTTGCTATTTTATAATTGTTATTAAAAATTTATAACTGTACATAAGTAGTACTAGATTGGGCCAAAATAAAAAGATGAAGAGGCACTATCTCGAAACGGTGACATGTGCTAGAATGAGCGCACTAGATGTAAGACGCGATGGCTGGCAGTCATTCGCTAAGGTGGCATCGAGCCAATCCCGCCTCCTTCACTTTGTGCTTACTGAAGCTTTTTATGATTTATGTTCGTTTTGATGTCCATGCACGGCAACGAACAGATAGCAATCTGAAGCCCATAAATCGCGTATGCAGAGTTTTGTTAAAATATTTGCGTTCGATTAGCGCATTCCCACATTGTAAGGCTGCTAGCGTGTTCGCACGCTACGCTCAGACATCCAGTGCGCGCGACTGTTCGCACAATGCGCTCACGTACACCACTCGCGATTATCAACCGTCGTAAATTACGAATGATTAGCATAGAAGTCGTGGACATGGCGACACCGAGTTGTTATTAGATTCTGGCTACAAGCGACACTGCGTCGTTATTAGGCGATAATTGTCGGTGAAGTGTAGCGGTCGATTAACGGCAGACGCGGTGATACCCGCGCATACTAAGCAGCCGTGGCACGTAAATCTCGCACTCGGGTCAATATTCATGTCATATTACCATTTTATGGGTGTATTACTTTCGTCATCATTCAAATTAATAACCATTATCAACATATATCACCTTAATAAAATATAAAACTCACACATAACATCAATTCTCACTCATAAAACGATTTCCATAAAAGCTAAGGTGCGTCGTCGGCTAATAATATTTAATATGAAAAAGTTATTCAATATCTGTAGAAGTTTTATTTTATGAAAAAGATAGAACACGGATTCGATTTAGGGCAGTCGTTTGGAAGTAACTTTACGTGACAAGGTTTGTATGGAAACGGGTAGGAAGGAGAGCAAATATTAGTTTCCCTCGCGAAGTACTCTCGGTTCGTTGACCCGTGCAAATTTTGTGTCAGATGATACGAGTAAAAACTATCTAGACTAACACTCCATATAACAGTTTTTAGTTTTTTTGGTACTTTCTTGTCCAACAATCACGTATGTTAGCCAACCTTTTTTAGCTTTAATTTCTGCGAATGTGTACTGTAAATATCAATAGTAGCGCATATTATATGAATTGATGTGTTACAGTGACATAAAATATTAATTATAGTTATTGAAAAGTTAAATATTCAGATTTAATAAATACACTTGCATCTGTGAAAACATTCATAAATAGTCTAATAAAATCGTTTCTTACGCCAGCGCATGCAGCGGTAATAAACTGTTATTATTTTTATTAGAATGTAATGGTTTCTTTTGATCCAGTTATTTGACTTGGTATACCCGGTCCCACGCTCCACATGAGCGGCTAATTTATAGTGGATGTGGAGGCGCGTTGGTCGATGCGGCGCGGCGCTGCGGCGGTCGGCGCGGGTCGGCGCGGGTCGGCGGCGGGCCGGTACACGGTACACTACGGTGGAGACGCTACGCGATATCGGATCGTGCCCGAACTCACGCACGTTTCGTCAACGTAGTCCGAATAATTTAGGTAAATCCGCGCTAGACGCTCATCACCGTTATACACAAACTTAGCATTCCGCCCGGGCATTCTTACGAATTATCTTATTTCCATGCTATTTCGTGATTTCGATTTATCTATACCAGTGTTATACATACATATATGTATATGTAGCGCGGTGGAATTTGTCGTTCCCATTAAAATTTCGTTCGCATCTCGGTTAAATTCTCATCGAAAATTCCGATTGAAAAACCGTACTTAGACAGTTACATTAAGGTATGCGTTCATGCATAAAAGATTGCATCAAATCTACTTAAGGAGGGACCTCGTCGACCCTCTGTAAACAATCGGAGATAATTGAAATTGACTGCAATCCACGGCGAAAGCTATGCAGATTATTATAATATTCTAAGCGAGTCGCACATTTTACTCGAATATATTAATTTATTCGCGTAGTAATCTCAATCGGATAATAATTCAAATTTGCAACAATGATCATTGAGTACGCTGTAATGTAATAAAAGCGTTTATAACGTTATGTAGCGAGTGTCGATGGGTTGCATGTTTAATGTCGGAGGATTTCTTGAAAGCCAAGCTCGCACACAGACACGGTTGTGTGTGTGGAAGAAAGCTACAGTGAGCCGTTGCTAGGCACATTGAATTCGCGATTGTTGGTGCGGCCGCGGCGCTCACACGAGGAGCGTTGCCCCTGCGCGCCGGAGACGAGCGCCGCCGCCCGCGTGCCTGCTACACGGGCTCCATTCCTGACACATCAAATTGCATTCACCTTTTGACGGATACTGGGAATTAGCGTTTTATTTAGCAAACGCGTGAAACACTTTCGAGATGTAAGCGCTTAATGATAAGTAAAACGCTACATTTGTGGAGCCTTGGTGAAAAGTTAAAAACGGTTTTGAACTCAGCAGTTCAGATTAAAACCTATATTTATGTACGATTTTGTAACCAATGAAATAAATCGCTTTTACTGTGACAAAATAATTCATTATTATACTTAAGAGCCCTTTTAATCATTAGACTAATTAATTTTGGTTTCGTAACACAACAAAGGGGTTGCAAAGCTAGAGATGCTAAGATTTAATTACATGTAGGAAATGTAACTTTATTTAGAAAGAAAAGAAATGTATCGTTTCTTACATAAAAGTATTAAAGTAACAAAAAGTCATTGCAATCATAAATATTTTTTGGGTCTGATAGGACGGCTTAAATGGCGAAGAAAATAAATTCTCTCTAAAAAATCGAATACAGAATTTTTATAGCCGATTTCTTTGTCTGGTTTTTTGGTGCTTTCGGTGATTCAGAGTTGACTCAGCCTCAATTTAAAGATACATTTTGACCGATGTCGTTAAAATGGTTACGATATTAATGTACCCTCGGTTCAGTGACAGAACTACCCTCTGCGTATCATCGTTATACGCGCGGGCAGTGGCTATTAGAACGACCGCTGACCCGAGCCGCTCTTGCGCCCTCGCGCCCTAGACGGGTGCACAAAGCGCCGCTTTAAATCTGACATCCAATTAACTAACTCATAAACTTTAGCGCAATCGAACGGGCGTGGGGAATTTTTGTCGTGTGTACAGTTAGCCTCACCAGGAAGTGAATGCACTTGGCATGATGTCTATTGCCTTGTATTCGCAGCCATGTACGAATGCTTCGTGTCGAACAGTGTTTACGAGCGTCTGGCCGATAGCTAACCGGCCGCCCAGTCATTACCGGCCATATCTCTATGTAAGGAATGAATGGCGAGTACTTACAAGCAAACGTCAAAGCTTAGCTTTAAACGAGCGAGCTGGGCACGTAGTAAATTTAACTTCACAAACGTTTTCCGTTAACTATTTTACTGCCTGAAACACGGTTTACAACAAAACAATACGCCTTCAAGCTTAAATTCC
>DWGW01001543.1:0-11128 GCA_018247775.1 Udranomia orcinus
CACATTTGCCACTTATTGGCATGCAAAATTGTGTGACAATATTAATTTTTAAAATAATTAATAAAAAGAATGTGTTACGATGTGTTTTGAGTTACGATGGTAAAAAGACTATACGATCATATGTATCGTTCCGTAAAAATAATAAGTTCCAATATTGCAGCTTTGTCACGTTTCAGCCTGTGGCGTTACGTTTACGGATCGATAGATATGATCGTATAAAGTCTTTCTACAATCGTAACTCACAAATCGATTTTTTTGAAAACTATCGTTCTCGTTCTAAAGGTGCGAAATATTTAAAATATTATGTACTACCTTATTCTTTAACGTGACTTACTTGTAATGCTACTTTATATCGATGATTTGACCGTTTAAAATGATTATATTAGATTATTATATTCATAAATAGATTTCATTTGAAAGCTATTATAGTTACCGACACGACAATACCTATAGACTACTCTCCTATAAACTTTATGCATTTCGTCTGTCAATGTAGTAAAATATACTGATATGTATTAAAACATTAACCTACAAGTTGTAGACACAATCCACGCCCATTTCATTACTATAAACGATGTAAACAGAATACAAACACGTTTTAGTGAACGCAATGTTCAAGCCACAAGCGAATATCGGATCAAATAAGCCAGGGCCGAGCCAGCCCTGGATAATACTGATCGGCCTTTGAAGTTTTATCAGGAAAACGTATCACATTCAACGATATTTATAGACATTTACTACATCACCATGTAAACAACGTAAAAACTTACTTTCATTGTCTGCGTGGACGTGGGATATGACATAGTTTATCTATATGCAATTTTTCACCCAAAAATACTTGGTCGAATAATTGTAAAAGATCAAAGACTCATTTAGCTCATAAACAAGAAAAATAAATCTCATAGAAGCAGACATATGAACTTTTACATTGAATATTACCAAAAGGGTCGAGTTCATTCACCTGCTAATACTGCCGATAAACAACTTAGTTGGAGGTAAGTTGGCTGTAGATGATAATAGTAGGTATAGTGTCATAGATAGCTAGATATAGCTAGATACATATTAATAAAAGTATTTTAATAAAAAAAAACTGAATAAGCTGTCAAGAGGACTGCCAACAGAAGTGAAAACTCATAACTGTTTTTTGGAAATTTCAAATAAATTGTCATTTTGAAATAGAATTATGAGTAAAGTATATACACTATTATCTTAACAAATTCTTTTTATATACATTAATTTATCCTCCGGAGAATAATATAAATTTAATGTAATATTAAAAATATAATATTTCCATCCATTACTTGAAGCCAAAGCGGAAAAAATAGCACAATCAATTAAAAACGTTAATGATACTCATAAATGTTTTCATATTGTGGCAAATAAACACAAAAACTAAATATTGCTATACTTTCGTTTGTTCTATAACCGGATAACAGAAAAGGGTTAACCCGGCAAATTAAAAAAAGTTTTGTAAGAAGCTTGCAAAAGTTAATTTCCCTTCCTTCCGAATTCGCACAGATTTTGGTCGAACCGCAATTCTGGGTTGTTTTCAACTTAAATACTTGTTTTTGTACGAAAAATACCGTTTCATATTAAGTTTCTTTGCTTTGTATTACTTACTCGTACGTATAAGTTAATTAATTCACATGTAGTCGTGGTCACTATTCGGTTTCTTCTCATTATATTAACAATCAATTTCAGTTAAAGTTACGTTATTATAATTACAGATTTTCTATCTTAGTAACTGTTGTTAGCGTATTGTATCGTACAAAAAAACAAGAATATCGTGCCCATATATTAAGGAACTCTTTCTTTCCCACAAGGATTTCCTTAATTATTTTCTCACTAATACCCACCTGTAAATATTTTTTATAAAGATTCCGTTTGTGCGTCCCTGTTGTATTCCGTCAATCCCCACTCGACAGCTCATACCCTAAAAAGTTAATAGAGACAAAATATCATTTGGAGTTGAAAATGTAACTTAAGCTCCATTGAAAATGTTAGGATATTTTTTTAATTTCACGATATTTTATAGTACCGTAAAAACAAAAATAAACGCCGAACCTCTATTATTATAATATTTAATATCGTAAATTTTTACCATGACAATTATAATATATCATTTATTTCAGATTTTGATTTAGATCCATATTACGGTTAGTACACAATTATGACTTACAAACTAACGTTAGAATTAAAAAGAAAAACAAACAAAAGAGTTAAAGATTAAAGTGTATTTAATTAATATAATTTATTTTACATAAATGAAAAACGTAAAAAAGCAAACCATTTAAAAGATGGCGAGCCGATATTGTCCCAACAGGATAAATAAATAAACAGGATAAATAAAAAACATGTTCACGGACAGCTCGAAACAAGAAACAATGGAGACTGCTAGAGAAAGCCTTAACCGCGATGATCAGTCCTTGGAGCTAACTAATCTTAAGTGATATAGGAAATCTATGCTTTGACAGGAAAATAAAGCCTTCAATATCAATATCAATGTCTATTAAATTTTTTCGCCATGTTGATAAATGAAAAGTATGCGATTTTTATAGCCACTGCGCTTGATTTTGTCGCTCATATAAAACAATTTGTAAACAACGTGGCCGATTAATATGAATAATTGCTGGCTTTAAAATTTATTGCAACATCGAATTCAATTTAAAATCGCTATTGCTATGTAGTTTATGAAATGAACTGTTTTTTTATAGAAATACCAAAATCGTGAAGGTTTTCAATCGTTTTAATGCAATTACTTGGAAGAGTTTGCAGTATCTGGTAAGAGGGCGGTAGTATTTGTGGGTATTTAAAAGTCACTAGATATATCAATGTATTAATCTATGTATTATACAGAAATACTAACTCTTGCCTACCGCTTAGTCCGCGCTATATATTAAGTACAGTTATTTCTGACTTACTTTCAGTTCATGATGGCAAGTGATCACTGCCGCCCTTGGACATCTTTAATAAACCCATACAGGATCACAGTTCTTTCTTAGATGGTCGATCTAAGTACTGCTTTGTTACTCCTGAGTACTAAGTTAGAATATTCCGGTTAAGTACATCCAAAAATAAGCGAAAGAATACAACAGCAAGAACACTGCTGTTATCAGGCAGGAAAGTGAGAATGAGTGGGTGGAAATGTTCTATCCTTAACTGAATAAACTGCAAACTTTCAAACACACAAACAGATAAATAAACGTTGTGAAAATACTTCTTACTATTCGGGTTTAACGATGTTTGAAATAAAATTATTGTCCACTTATCTCGTGTACGTTGAAATTTTCGCTGTATTTATTATTCAACGTGGAGGCAATTTCAGAAGTATACAACTTTCGACCCGTTTTAACCGCCGAC
Organism: Udranomia orcinus; assembly: GCA_018247775.1. Classification (NCBI taxonomy): domain Eukaryota; kingdom Metazoa; phylum Arthropoda; class Insecta; order Lepidoptera; family Hesperiidae; genus Udranomia; species Udranomia orcinus. Next base: position 3,361 of record DWGW01001543.1, read on the forward strand.
ATTAACTTATACGTTTATTGAAACATTCTCGTCAGCATTTACAGTAGGTATGTTCCGCTTGGACTGTATTTACAAATAAGTAAACAACATCTCGCTTTTGTTCGAACACCTTATAATGATTAATTAATTTTAATTGGTTGCTACCATCACTTTTCTGATATAGTATATACTTTTAGGCACTTATAGTAACTGACCAAGAATATAAGAATTGCACAAGGTAACCTTTAAATGTGAATAGCTACTTACAAATATTTAAAATATATCTAAAGCTTTCAGATTTACAGACGATATATGGTACTCTAATTTAAACTTCTCCTTTTCAATTTTTCGTTCTTCTCTATAATTAAATTTTCGCGTCGTTTAAAAGTTTCGGTTAAAAGTTTATAACGATAATTTATAAATATTATAATTGCATCTGTAATTAATATCGCGCTCACGATAATAATAATATTAAATGTTTTCATTATCACGATGATCATTTTCTTATGATAACATCGAGATAGTTACGATGTAATTTGACACGGATAATATCAAGAGTATTAAAAACTGCATAAACGAAACTGGATGACATTTTCCGTCCCGAGGGGATATCAGAATAATAAGCGAGTGAGCTGCGAAAGCGTAGGTTTGAATTTAAAATATACGAAATTCAGGAAAGCCGCTGGCAATGACCTCTACCCCTCCCGCAGTGACCTTTTATAAAGAACATTTTAAGTATTCTGAAAGACATTTTGTTTGTAAAGCTGATTTACATAATAATGCTTCCAAAGAAAATAATTGATGTACCTACATTGATAGAGACAGTGAATTCTAAGTGTCTGAGGTTAATGGATAATATTAAACCTTTTTACACAAAAACATTTAAAGTGAAGGCTGTTATAATTTTACCACTAATTTTAAATCTGAATCACAATATCACACGGCTTTAGATAACTGTATCGCTTAAATATATTAGGTATAGCATGTACAAGATGACGTAGGAAAGATCAGATCATCGTGCCTTTTCTACAGAAGCAGTGTTTTCGTTACCATGTTTAAGTTAATTGAACAGAAATTGAAGAAAGCTACTAATCAACTCGCACATGGATTTTCATCTAAGCTCTCACGAGTAATATGATAATACAGGTGCACGTCAAACAAGCCCATTGGTAGTAGTAAACCCATCATAAGTAACCCACCATGGGTTAGATTGATAAAACATTTCGACTCCGTAAGCTACACCTATTATTTGCTTAATAACAGCATTTTTTAGCTGTTGTGCTCTGATTGCAAAGGGTACTTAACTGAAGTTTCATCTTAGTACTCAGCAACGCCAGCAACAACCAACGCCATATACATAAATGGAACTTCAATCCTGTCTTGTGTGCCATAATCGTATCGTGATTACGTTTGGTGTGTCTACGAATTACATTCCCTTTTACCTATAAGCTTACGATTAGAGTTCAAACATTACTCATGGAGCACCTGACATCAGAGAAGACAAATTCCATCTGAGGTTGCGATGGAATGAATGGAATTGGACGGATGTTTGTGCGCCTGAAACTGAGATGCAAGCCCCGCATTTATGTTCCTGGAATCCGCACTGCGCGTAGCGTAACACAAAAGTTGCTTTGTCGTTGAGGACTGGCGATACAACCCCTTTGAATTACTTATACGGGATCTAAAATGAGAACTTACTTTGCATAAAACATCTAAGGATACTTTTTGTAAGGGATACATAGGCATAAATACTTTTTTGGTCATGTTCATAGGTCAGGATGGGCCAGTATACCCAATACTGGACAACACACACACCGAGAACAGAAATTTACACTCATCATATCATCACAAACATTTGAATGTTTGTCTCGCTGGGACTGAACCCAGCACCTTTGTTGCAGTCCGGCATTGTAACCATTATATACGCTATAAGTACAGACAGGTGTTTAACACAAAAGTTACAAAGTTTGAACATTATTGTTTTACTTAGTAAACTTTATTCGTTTTTCGGGATTTTCATTGGATAATTGGATGTCTTAATTTCTAAAAGTACCTACCGTCTCATCCTTTTTGTAAATGTCAGTGCACAATAATCTGATAGTAATCCAGATGTTATTCATTTTTTAATTCTAATTTCAAACAAAGATCGCATCCGTTAAACATTTATTGGTTCCGCAGTAACATCTATGAAAATACTATATCTTACTATATCTTGCTTTCCTCGACACTGAAAAAGACATATTGCATCGTAACAAATCATTTGCAACATTTTTCATAAATAGAGATACATTTAAAGATCCGACGCTTGCATAAAATAAAATCCGAAGACGAAGCAGCGCATTCATCTATAACATTCATCCAACGTCTATAATGTCACACTGATAATGGGTAAGCTATGAGCGATAAAATATTTTGCAAGTTCGTATGTACAATGATGGTACATAATTATTTTTACATTATACTATACAATTCTGCACTCAAAAGATAATGTGAATATACGTGGTATAATTATAAAGTAGATATTTCGTCTAATTGTGCAGTAGGTATACATAGTACAATTAGACCTATTTATGCAAACAGGAAACAACGAGTTTCCACATATTTAGTTTTGTTAAAAATAGTTAAAAGTCTCTTACATTCTTAAAAAAACAGCATGTTCTCTTATTAATTCTCTATTTATCTTCTGGACTACAAAAAATAATTTAAAAAAGTATACGAGTATATTTGGGTAAACTACTATTGGTAATTTTTAGCAATAGTAATATTTCGCTTTTCGAAAATCTCTCGCTGTAGAACGAATACCTAAGAATCACCCGGATAATATTCAATAAGAAAAAAATATTAAATATTCTGCTAGCTGCTACAGATATTATAATCTGGGTAGTATCTGAAAATATGAATGTAGAAAAAGATGAACCACCAAATGAAATAAGTACTCTTTACAAATGTAACTTTGATAGTGAATACAATATCAGGTTATTTGAATCCCATCGGATGAGTTTGGTATATAAGCTTAAGTTTTATTTTCTATTTGAAATTTGGTTCTTGATTATCTAAATTATCCCTAAACTATTTCGAAACAAAGTCAAAATGTTGAGAAATTAAACATACTACTTACCAACCTAATTGTAAATAATTTATGACCTACTTAATTTATTTCCACGCCCCAATATATCTCGAGCATAGCGAGTGTGTGTCAAATCACTACATAGTATAAAACAAAGTCCTTTCCCGCTGTCTGTCGGTATGTCTGCTTAGATTTTCAAAACTACCTAACAGATTATGTTGCGGTTTTGTTTAATTGATGAGGAACATGCATATGGATAACATGCATAATATAGCAAAGAAAGACTGATCATTTTAGAGGTTTCTGATGTGATGTCGTAAATAAACACATGTTTACGCTTACATTGCAAACGCTGGCTGAATCCTACGAGATAGATCAAAATAACGTACAGAATTGTACACCTTACAAAGATCCACAGAGACGGTTGTTAAATGGTTGTCGGGCGGCAAAAGTGCTCCGGTTCAGCTCGTCTACAATAAACTCTTCTTCTATAGCGTATAAAAACGATAGTTGCAGGCATTTAGTACATCGCACCTACTTCCGTTAACGAACATTTTCTGCTTCCAGATAATCGTGGCGCCATTAACATACAGTGAACAGGCATGAAGTGAGAACAAAGGAGTGATAAGTGGGTGTGTTCGGTAATGATGTGAATAACGACAACAGTGATGTGGCTCGTGGCGCTGCTGTGTGTGTTCACTCAATTAGGTACGTATTTACCCCACAATGCTGTTTTATTTATTCACGAGCTGTCGGCGTTCGGCGTTGACCGCGGTGTTTATTAAAATGTTTCGTAATTCTAAAATGAAAGTAATATGATAATAATTATGCCTAAAGTACACCTTATTACAACAGCTATCTGTCTGTGAAAGTCTCGTCAAAATCGGTCCAGCCGTTCTAGAGATTAGCTGGAACAAACAGACAGACGGGTAGAACGAGGCTATATCGAATTTTAAAAAATATTTTAGGTAACTCCTCCAGCTGAGCTTCTGTTAGGAGTGGGTTCGTCAGTTGTGTAATGGGTGGAGAGTGGGGATCGAACCCACGACCTCTCGTCGATCGTAAGTCCGACATACGAGTTATTGCCGGTTGCAGTAGCCCAATGAGTTGTAAATTTAATTATATTTACATATCATGAACAAAAGGAAGACTGAATGTACTAAGCAACTTTATTGAACCATACATATGTACATGTAGGGGACAAAAACCGAATGAATGCTCTAAGTATTCTTTGCCAGTTAACCTTAAGGCAGTAAAAGAACTATGTCACGGTTATTTGAAATAGTATAACAAATATAGTATATTTTATTATACTAGCACCAGTGGGTGGCTAGCTCCAGTGGATAGCTCCATGTATCTATGTATAATATGATAAGATACATAAACACTATATTCATATCTTGTTGCTAAGTACCGTATTTAAGTAAGTAATTTATAGTTAAGTACATATATCATTTATCACCGTGTATCAAATGAGCAAATAATACTTAGTACTTAGTACAACCTATGTATCTATTATAAACATTACCGTTTAGCGAATGAATTCGCGTGTGAGCAAACATATCGTAAAGAACTGTTTTATATTATACGAGGCGTTCATCAGATCTCAGAAAAGCAATGCATCTGCTTCCAATACGATAACGTCGGTTACGCTACGAATTTATCTATAGACGGAGATGTGTTGCCACAAAGATTTGAATCTCGAGGGCTCCCTCTTCGAAAATCAAAGCCTCTACACCCACCTCCTTCTTTGGTCATATAAAAAGGTATTTTATAAAGAAAATCTCACGTCTCACGCACTTTTGATGAATTCCTATAATCATGCATGTTTTAGAAAGTTAGTTAGTTTGTTTAGTTCTTCACAGATGTTTGTGACAAAATTTCTTACACGGAAAACTGAGGAAATTCTATTTTTTTTAATTACTAGCATGTCAATACACTAGTAATTTTGTTAACCCCTCCTGATAAGCCCGAAGGCTTGTGTTAGGAGTGGGTTCAAGTCAATAGTGCAATGGGGGTGAGGATCGAACCCACGACCTCTCGATCGTAAGTCCGACACACTACCCATTGGGCTTATATTATTATTATAATTATCTTTAGTTGTGGTTATTTTATGTTACTTTTATTGCTAACCTAACATTCATATAAAAATATCAAGCGTCAATATAAAATATCAAATATAATACAATCAAATACAAAATATCAAACGTACCTACAACAAAAATGACGTTTAATTAACATCAACAAAATGGTTCTCAATAGAAGCTCATAAAATGTAAAATTCGTAGTTTGTTTAATTCCGTTTTCAGTCTCGAATCAACTTGACACTGAGGAAAGTTTAACAGAAAAACATTTAAAACGTAAATATTTATGATCTTTTGGTTAACGAACCAAAAATACGAATGCTGGGAATTTACATACATTAAAACCTGCAATATGTCGTGCTTAACAGGTTGAAAAGAGATAAAGTATGCTCAGAGATAACTTTTTTCCTCCACATTTATGCATTTCAGTAAAACACACGCGTTATTCTCAGCAACATTTTTCTTTCATAAATATTCTTTGCTGCTTCTATAAAACGAGAAAATGGCTAAACTGAGCGAAATGAATACCTACGTTTCGGTTTGTTGTCTGTGTGTTCGTGTGTCAAAGAAATCCGGTATGTAATGCGTTATTGCGTACAATATTACACAATTGGTTCGCACATAACATGAATGTCATATGAACGTTAAATGAACATTTTGTCGTTGTAAACAACGCTTATTGGGCGGCATGTTGAAACATGGCTTATACGTGTTCGTTAATAATTTTTGTGACGTTTTGACGCCGCGTGCATGTTGGTATGTCGCAAACAGCGGACTAACAAACGAGCAATAACGAGACTGTGCAAACGGGGTCGCGTGTCGTGAAGAAATGAATATATGAATAATGTTAAAAGGGCACTTACAGTTTCCAGCGCTTGCCGCTTAGGCAAATGAGGCTTTGATGTAGACCCTACTTTCGTGTATGTAACTACTGTTTAAAAGCGCTTACTGCTAAGATACGCGTGTATTGGTGATGTATTTTTCTAGTTAAAGTGATTTGTGTGTGTTTCGACTCCGAATGTAGCATTGCCACACCTTTTTCAGTCTGATAACTGCCGTTTTTTGCTCTGAAGAGTATGATAAAGGGTCTCCTTTATACTTTATATTTATATTTTAGGTGTCTACCTAACCGAGGTATTATGAAAAAAATATTTAATAAAAACTAAGTGCAGAAAATAACACAGCCATCAGCTAATTCGTATAGAAAGCGATCATCCGTAAAGTCTTCTTTAAATTTTATTTGGACACATTTGGAACCCTGTAGATATTCCTGCCAAGGTTTCCACTTCTACCCTCAGGAGTAAACCCAGATTAAGCATAAATAAAGTTATAGTATTCTTAATTCAATTATATACAATATTAGTTATCATCTTCATAACTTAGAGTTCCAAATTCTCGAGTTACGAACTTTAAACAAGTCGTTCCACGTATAATTGTTAACGTATCTCCATAAACGTACGACGAAACAACGTGTACTTATGAAGCAAGTTGGTGCGGGCGTTGGAAAGTTCAGGCGTTCATGATGAAGAAGTAATTGTGAAGGTGGTAGAACCTTTTACGGTTTTACTGAGGCACCATCGCCACACCTATTTCTGCCTTAATAGCAGTGTTTTGCTGCAATATTTTGGTTCTGATGGGTGTGATAAGAGACTTCAATCGAGGTATTGCATAGTCCCCTGGGGTAGCCGCGCATATGTAGCCAAGCCTAGGAAGGAACTTCGATACTTTCTTGGATATATTACAGATGTCGGCAATGACCAGTTAACAACAGAGAGCTCCGCTCTTCTGACTCTCTTGCTCTGTCCTTCCCACTTCACCGCTCAGGGTTTCTCACCATATTAGTTAAATACGTTATTTTATTGAAAATCTAATAAATATTGGCGTTTGTTATATATGTATAATACGTATATATTAATGACATGTCTGAAGCCTGAGCAACGAGTATTGTTAATTTCTAACGCACTCGAGGCAAACATATTCAATTTTCAAAAATACATTTAAGTAAGTAAGTCAATACCGTACTTACTCTAAGACCTTCCCATACTTCGTTTTATTTATTAGGGACTTCAAGGAAATTGGTCCCTTTCATTAATTACATAATGGGATCTAGCCGTTGGAGACCCTTTTGTGAATTTTAAATGCTATTTAAAAAGGAAAAAAGGGTCACCGGGTACGTAAACACACTTTTTGGGATTTTTAATTGAAAATATCCTTGTAAAGAATTTTTTATGATACTAATTGTGAGCTGTTTTTCCGTCCCCTTTTAATCTAAGAAGCAACTAGTCATTGTCTTTAGATGATTGGCATTGTTATGTCTCATGGCTGTCCAGGGTATTTCCATCGGAAGAGCCTGAACAAGACTGCGCCACGCTGGAGAAAAGCGGGTGGGCTTTATTGGAGCCCACGTACGTGGGTTGTTGGAGATTACAGTACATTATACGTAATCATAGTAATCACCGCTGTAGGAGGTCATCTATAAATTAAGTCACACGTGACGTCACGTTCCAAAATAAATTTTACCTAGAAAAAAAAAGTTTTAGAACTAACACGATCTAAGAAGATTCAATAATTTTTAACGATATAGGTTCGTGACGTCACTAGACGATGACTTAACTGGAGGGGGGATGAGAATGTGACC
>DWGW01001544.1:0-11128 GCA_018247775.1 Udranomia orcinus
TTACAACTCGTTAATACGTATGGTTCCTTAACGAAAGTTCTCCTTGATATTTGTTGGCTTGCTTATCTCTTTGTTGACCTACTTAATAGGGATGGATTCTTTAGGTATCACTATGAGTGTCATATGTTTGGTACGTCTTAATATTTGAAAACAAAAAATTGAAATCTTATACTTGTCACCTACATAAATCACAGTAGATAAATTAAGCATAGCATCAAATCGAGCCACAATCCGTGAACTAAAAACATCGCGATATAATCTGTACGTTTCAATAAAGCTCTGTTATTAACGGAGGATTTAATCGAACTAGACGAAGGGCCGACCCAGTACCGAGCGACGAACGTGAGCGTTATATAAATGCACGTTGCCTGCTGGCCTTGGCACATTGGCACCGATGTGGCGGTGTCTAGTGAGACTCGGAACATCCTTCCGACAAAGCTCGTATGTTCTATTTGAATGGTTATCCATCGGAATGAATGTTTCTTAGGTTTTTTTTTATCTCAATGAGTGTTTGGCACCGCCGCCGGCCATGTTGTTTAAATTTTTGTGTGTGTAAAGTTTGATGTGTAACGGACTGCCCTGAAGAAATATACATGGTGTTATACTAATCTTAAATCTCTTTTATTTACGTTGCTTAATTGTGGTATTGAAATGTGTATAAAGTATTGTTCGTGTGTAGAGTGTACAAATGACTCATAACAAAGATAAATCTTTTGTCGCCCGAAACCGTAAAAACCCCATGAGAGATGTATGTAGGTTTAATGCTTTTTTAAAGGAACGAGGACACTTCAGACTTCGAAATGAAATAAAAAATGTTTATTGTTGACTGTTTTTACAAAGGTGTTACAAACAAAATAATTGGTTTGAACAACTATTCGAAATCTTAGTAGATTATTATGTCATGTCATGTGATTTGATTGAAGTACTTTGTCCTATTTTGTACATTAATCTGTACCATGCGGTTCCAAGGAGACAAGTGGTAATAACAAAGTATGTTAAATCAGTCGCCGCTAGCCTTGGCACGATGGCATCAATAGTTAGGCGCCTCATTGGCTGGTAAAATCGTTTATGATTGATGTTTATTTCCTAAAATAATAGTATTATACATTCCCTAATATATAAAAATTTCAAACTGTAAATTATTTCACAAAACGATTATATTCCTTCCTTTTTGGTTTACGAACATTGTTTCTTTATATTGTTTCCAAAATATTTCGCTTAATTACGCGGTAAAAAGTTCTCTATATAAGAAATGGGTAAATTCCCTAATTATGCACAAAACAAAAGAAGATGGCGTGTAATATACAGCTTATATCGTATTCACCCCTTTTAATTGTACCATTAGTGAAAGTACCGAAACAGAGAACGACTATGACAAAGTTTTTATAATGTTTTCATTGTTAAACAGGCAAGGTTACAGTCCTGTAAATGGCCTTTATTAATGCTGTTTAATTGCTCCATTTGGAGTGTATTTTATGTTATCATTATATGTCGCCTGGCGCCTGTTTTCTATGGAAATTTAATTACATGAACATTCTTTTTTTATTTGAGTTTGTAATATTTTACACTGGAAAGTTTGATTTGGCTTGACTTTCTGATAATACTGAAAAACCGATTTTGCACTGAGTTTAATCATAATTCTAAGATTTCTTTTTGGTTTATTTTTCTCAAGTACAATATCGTTATTATATACTTTAAATTCCATATTTTAAATCTACACGTATATTTTTATATACATAATCTAAAAATTAATTCTTGATCTGTTGCAAGTAGCATTGTTAATCCCTAAAACAATCATTTTCTAGTATAATTATATGACACTAAGACACGCATTTCATTGTCAATTTCCTGTTAAACATCTTCAATGCGCTACTGTGAAATGTTTACCACATAATGATTTCTTTATCTAGAAAAGTCAATTTTCTGGCTTTCAGCCACGGCCTGTACATTACAGACGAGGGCCGACGACGGCAGACGACGTATTGGTAATAAATGCGTTGGCAGTCACAGATAGGCCGGCTTTCCACGTTCCTTTGAGTAGCATCTGGTGTGCTGTGATTACACTGAGATCGTAGGAAGGCGGCCTAAGACGTCATAAGACATTGTTTGCTCAGTTTTTTTTTAAGTATTGTGATAAAATCTCATTCTTTTCTTGAGAAAATTTTCCTTAAGAGAGATTCGAAAATAACTTTCGAGACTCATAAAGGCGAGAGCTTCGAATATTAAAGCATTCGACCTGTCCTTTGTTCGTCCAAAGTACTGAAATCGTGGCAACCAACCGTGTGTGAAATTGGACATTTGCCAACAGACTGCAATATAAGCAAAACTGTTCAAACGACACTTCGTTTGACAACGATTCAAAACGCGGAATTGCCATGAGTTTACCCCCCGAACGCTTAATTGAAACTACATACAAGTGAATACGTTCGACATAGCATACTTTTCGTAACACTTGGAGTGATATTTTTGGGATCAAAAATAGTAAACAGTCAATAACCAAAATAATGTACAATATTATAATTATGAGCACTTATCATCTACTATTATATAAACCTCACGGTATCTATCACCCCTAACTGTATCTACTAGATTACATCAGAAATGTGTTTGAACCATTCTGTGCATTCAAACTACTTGCGTGATAAAAAAAAACCACTCTCAAACCTTTAGCTTAAATGTAATAAAATGTGATAAATTTATTTCTTTACTTGAAAAAGACTTCCCCGATTCCATGCCTCATTTATTGCCTAAGCTTCTATCAATCGTATGAATATTTTATTTGGCGGCTTCAAACTAGTACTCGCACTAGTTACAAATTACAATGCCTTTAACGACCCCACTTTGTTCGACAGTGGATCGAAATGGGAATTTCCTCGAGTTCCACCTCCCACTCACTCAATAATTGAAACTACACATGCAACTGAATAGTTCTTATCGATTGTTTCACCTATGCCTTTATAGCTATCAAGAATATGTTGAAATTATGCATATGTAAGAATACCATTGATAATTGTTTTGTCTGTAAATTCGGTGGCGTTAAACTAAAGTTATTATAAGAAAGTAATATTGCTGTAAGTTTTTTCGAACATATTTAATTATAATGGGCGATATTTTATTTTTGATTCTAATTTTATAGTCGCACTTGATTATCGTTCTATCGATTATGGTGCATTACATTAGAAACTAATTAATATAATTAAACAAAACTGTACCTTCACACGATCAATGAGAAATGTATCATAAATATACGTCGGGTACAAAGATCAATGCTTGTTTAGCTCCTTTTAAATGTTCTGTTTTTGGCCTGAGCTATTTGCGCTGTATTTGCAATGTCATAAAACTAAAATTAGCTCCAACTGCCGAAATAATATACGTTTATAAACTGAAACTATTCTTGTGAACATTCATGATGAATTTTTTAGTATTCTCAAAGATGCTCTGGTGCTTCCTGTCATCATTATAATTTTAGTAGGCCCATTCTAAACGTTCTAAGTCATTATCCATTTTGATCTTTGAACAGACTTTCTTGCGGATAGACAGAAGTATTTTGCTACTATAGCCGAACAAGAGACGGATTCCATTAAAATACTAATCAACGATTTGAAATAGTTAACTTAAAGTGGTGGTAATGATAGGAATATCGTGAAACTATAAGTAGTCAGCGTCATAAATTGTAGTATTTATAGGAACTTGAAATTGAAATGTAAAGAGGTTAGTAGAAAACAAAAAACGGTCAAATTCATCCAAGAGAACAAATTAGAGACGATAAAACATGTACACAATATTCGTATAATGAATGCAAACGCTGAAAGTAACGCGTCGGATGGTCGTACTTGTAAATGGGCAGCCATTGTCTTTGCTATATTTCTGCATTGCAGTGTAGTGTAATGCAGATATCGCACCATTTATACTGTTAAGGAGTAACTATTGTAGTGTAGCGCAGTGAATAGCATCACATGTGGGACACAGTATAAATTCCAAATAAAATAGCTGATTGTTCATTGTGAGATGTTCAGTAGGATTAAGTGATAATCCTAACAATTCCGCTTTGTGAATGCACAACGCTTACTTCACTTTGTTCGTTGTAAAACACAATGAAGTGGGTTATTATTATTCGATTAATAGCTTCGAGTAATAAATTTACTGTTTTGTAGATTGTTAGCAGTGGACAACGAAGATCTTAAACCCGTATGCTCACATTTAACATAGGTGAAGTCTGTCTGTCTTGACGTAATTTCTTCAGTAGTAATGTTTGCTCTAGTTTTTTTGTCTATCTCCACTCGTTTCAAGGTCGGGCCGAAGAGTTGGAAACACGCCAGTTATGGCAGACGATACGGCGCCTCACCCGATCATGGTGCTATTCTTTAGTAATAATGTTTACTTTGTATTTATTTTCAATGGATTTACCTTTTAACCTCGTATGACACTATTATACAATAACCATATCCGTCCATATATTATGAAAGACCCATGTAAAATATGATTGTAACCCCTCCTTCTCCTTCCTTTCTCCAGAGAGTGAAAGAAACTATAAAACATACTCCATCGTGATGCTAATTGAATGATAAATGTTTTTTTGCCGTGTTATTATTACATTTTTTCCCTATTGAATAAACCAGGTCGAATAAACATTAGTTGACATATAAGGAAAATATAAACTTGGCGCTAAACTTTATTGTAAGTTTTAATTAAGAGTAGGCATTTAACAAATAATAAGATATGCATAAGTTAGACGAATGCGAATTTACTGTATTATGGGTAAGATACCTATGTATACTGACTGATACAGAGGGCAAAGACCCTTCAGTGACTGTGCAATCAGCGAGCATCCCAAGTTCTGACTAAAAGATGCCATGACAATTATTCTGACAAAATATTTAAATTAATTTGAATGAACAAGCATACAAAGGATATGTATGACCAACAGCTATTAATTCAGATGAAATAAGATGTTGTGATCGATAAACAAGGTTCTTGTCCTTGTACACATGAATGTTTTACCGAAGCAAAAAATGTCCTACGTCCTTATTCAATTCAAGGTGCGCGAAATTGTATCTTCCATGTATGTGCAAAATTTAATCCAAAATTCATAGAACTTACATATCTACTGCATATTTAAGTGAAGTTTGTTTGTAAAACGTTAAAAAAAGTTAACCATGTAGGTTACAACAGTGTCTGAAAAATTGGTGTTATTTTAGAGTTGCAAAAATAAGTAACAATGAAAGCTTAGTCTTTAAAGTTGAAGATGAGATAATAACTGAACGACACTATCATTATGATGAAATGAATATTGAATTTTGTGTTAGATCTATTCTTAAGAAGTATCTACGAAGCAGAACCATTTCTTTCACAAATCAGATGCTACATGCCTTCGATTTTACGAGTGCGTACTTCGGCGTGACCTAATTCTTGCGTGGCGATCAATCCGTGGCTTGAGACATATGGATCTCTTTACTATTTATTTTTGGGAAAAAACTTTGGTATACATTCTGACATCACAGAACTCACAAACTTACATTTGTTAGTCAGTTATTTTGTTAATTTGACGATAATATTGCCGATAACGATGATACAACTCAAAAAGGTTTTATTCAGAAGTTATTTCTTGTATAAATATTGTTTAGAGACAATGACGCCAACGAAGCCTTGTGCTCGATAAAACGAAGATTTTGCCGTTTTTAGTTGTAATAGTTCCACTGCCATAGAATATTCTGAATTATAGTTTATGTTAATGCACACGACACTACAATGGAAGTAAATATTCTATAGTATTAAACTCGAAAATAATAATTATTATAGCAAATACTGGTTTGACTAAATCGTTTGTGAAATCCAATCCCTTTTCTGCTATCTCCACAACATTTTCGTTATTTGCTGTTATATTTTTGTTTTGTACATTTATACTTACAAAAACAATATAATTATGTTTATTTCAATGTGCTCAATGTTCGGTATTTATTGATAAACGTTGAGAAATCAACAATTGAAAGACACTATTTGTTTGAATTTATCGATAAAACTAATATTGACTTGGATCTTTCCATTCATCCCTCCATTCTTCAATGAATTGACATAGATAGAGCAGCTTGTTATATATGTCACGATAGAAGTAAAACGAGGCGATATAACTCGTTCGTGTTAATTTTAGTGTTCAGATACCTATTTTCCAATACAGACACATTTTCGCATTACAATATCACATTTGATCCTAAAATTATCTTTACTCTAATGTACATGCATATGTATGTATATTTGCTACATATTTACACACTCATCTGGAAAACGTTACCCACTCTTTATGTAGCGTGTGTAATCTGCACTCAGATACCATAAGTGCATACGCTGGTGTTGATCGGAATGTAAAATATTTTCAATTCGCAAAGGGCAAATCGCGAACAATGTTTACGGAGAAAAACACGAAGTTGCTTTCAGGAAAATGACTCACAATAAAATAAGTGCTGATGACCTCCGTTCGGAACATCATGTGCAGTCCTTTGTGTTGCGATGCCGATTTGTGGGCCGCAAACAGTGACTCACTCGTTATCGTGTTCCACACGCTCATTCCAACATATGGACAAGTGTAAATAGTTAATTAGAATAATTGCTCTAACGGGTAACGCCCAGGCAAATTGATCCACGGGGACGCTCAACAATACACGGCGCGGAAGCGTGGAGACCTAGAATGTAATAAGTGTAACACAATATGTCAATATTGGCAGTTCTCAATTGGAATGAGGCAATACACATAACATTGATAAATCTGGTATTGCCAATATGTAATAACAATTTGCACCCGTAAATGGATAACTGAATACTATTTTATGGTATATTTTCCATGACAGAGATGTAGTTAATGAATGAATGTTATAGAAAAATAAATTATGTGTAAAACTCTTGCTTTACGGGACCAGCGTCACCAGACCTCTTGTCTAATCACTTCACTATAAATGCTGCTGTGACCTAGTTTGAAAAATATCGCATTACTTCTTTCTTCTTCTAGACAATTCACCTTAGTATTTCATTCTTGGGTATATGTAGTAAGTTAACAGTTAGCAGGTGGACGTGATGAAGAATTGTTTAAGTGAGGCAAATTATGTGATTTGACTCCATAGTGTAAGACGAAATGATCCTTAAGTTTAATGGATATTTTAAAACAAGTTCATATTTTAAGTAAGCTTCAATAAGCTGTGGAGAAAGACCAAGTAAAGCATTACAGCCAGCTACTGTATCGGTATTGAACAGTGTTTTAAGACGAAGTTATGTATGTTGATGAATGACTACAGAGGATGTCGAGGTCGTCAAACTAACAAGAGACGAAATTGTAATGAGTTCTTTCCTAATTTATCACACATCAAAGCACTTGTAGCCTTAACGACAAGATGAACGACCACTTCTTTTGCCAAATAAGATAGTACCTTCCTACTTTTATCTATCTAATAAATCAACTAGCCGAATGTTTACTTTTTGGGATCTCACGAACTTTCTTATGTTTATGTGTACTTTAGGTACGTGTATTTTAAACACAAAGATAGGAAAATTCCTATAATAACAAAGTAATTTTGAAACAAGAAATTTTAATTAACAATACATTTTTAATTAAAAAAAATCTTTTCCATTAGTCAGCACCCATCGCAAATAGGCTTCCGCTCTCTAGGCTACAATGACATTATTCAACTTAATTATTTTAACCTGGCGTCAATGTTTCATATTCTGGCTGCATTTTGTTGACTGACAATTATATCTATATTATTTATAGATTATGTTTATAGTAATCTTAACACATAAATGTAAACGTGCCTTGTAACAACACAAGGCAGACAGCGGATAGGCGTACACAGGTCGTTGCAGCATTCACCTGGTACTAAGATGACAACAGTTTATATGATTTGTATTGTTTTGTTTCAGGTATTGGCTTTGGCATGATCTACTTGCCATCGGTCGTGGCTGTGGGCTACTACTTCGAGACTCGTCGATCTCTCGCCACGGGTATAGCGGTGTGCGGGTCAGGCGTAGGCACCTTCAGCTTCGCGCCACTAGCAGCTATATTGCTGCAGGAATTCGGCTCATGGCAGAACGCAAACCTCCTGTTGGCTGGTTTAATCCTAAATTGCGCTGTCTTCGGAGCTCTTATGAGGCCTTTGGTTTACCCCAAGGTAAGCGTTTATAACTTTCGTTTTGATATTCACGAATCTCTTGCAATTTGTTTCATTTTCTTCGTTCTTTGTCTGAATATAGTGTTTCTTGAATATTGCGGTCATTTATAATGTAGGTACTCACATAGTCGGTCACGAGAGATGTTTATTGCTGGAAGAATATTAACTATTATTCATGTATATTTAAATTATACGTATGAATAACGTTCGTACCAGAGGTACTTAGGACAATTTACTACGATTGAATCAATTTAATAAATAACAATTAATGTTATTCCCGTGTAATAAATATTCATATATAAATTAAATTGACAGTAGGACGTTTAAGTTACATAGGTTATTCGACTGATAGCTCTGGCTTCCATGTAAAAGAATAGTTTAAATAATTGTATATACAACTTGATGATTTACCGTTTCTAAAACATGGTATGAGGCTGAAAAATTAAGTAACCACTTCAATTCGGATTCTGTTACATCAATTCAGTTTAGATCTGCTAATTGCCGGCATTGCTCGTACATTAAAGCGATAACACGTAACCTCGTCTTTGTTCCAACTCATTGTGTAATAATGATTTATAATACCAATAAACGATACATATATATAGGTGCAGGATTCTCGGAGCAATCCAATTCAATTCCGTTTGTGTATAACGTCGAAAAAAGCATTATTATGTGTAGATTTCTAATATTGTTTGTTTTA
Source organism: Udranomia orcinus (assembly GCA_018247775.1). NCBI lineage: Eukaryota > Metazoa > Arthropoda > Insecta > Lepidoptera > Hesperiidae > Udranomia > Udranomia orcinus. The sequence goes on from DWGW01001544.1 coordinate 8,854, forward strand.
GTAAAATGAGTAACCTTAATTTTTTTATCAGTTCATTTTACCTGTTACCTATTTTTGTCTCGTTATCAGCTGTTCGACCTTGTTAAGAAAATATGCAAAACAAGGAAATCCACCAATAAAAAAATGATCCTTTTTAGATATATAATCTACCTTTGTTGTTTTGGTATATGCTACTAAATTGTTACTATAATTATAATAATTAAGAAGCTGAGCAAATGTCGTATATTATTTCAAAACATTACAATAAACATTCTACATAGTTACTTCATTACGCAATGTGTTATTGGATACTTCATGCAAAAGGTAACTAACTATGAAAACGTTGATAGACACATACATATAGGTACTAACGTTATGATCCACTTACGTAAAAGATAAATACTCGGCGTAAAAGATTAATACCTACCAAATATAATGATTCATTTACAATACACTTTTCGTTAACGATTGGTATCCCAATGTTGTGATTCGCTTATAATTTTTGGGTAAACGATTGGATCTATTTTATGATTCATCACTATATAGTATAAAACAAAGTCGCTTTCCGCCGTCTGTGTCTGTCTATGCTTAGATCTTTTTTTTCTTTAAAAAAAAATACTAGCATGTCAATACATACTAGTAATTTTGTTAATCCCTTCAGCTAAGCTCGGCGGCTTGTGTTAGGAGTGGGTTCACGTCATTAGTGCAATGTGGGAGTGGGGATCGAACCCACGCCCTCTCGATCGTAAGTCCGACACACTACCCATCGGGCTATTGCCGCTTACATCTTTAAAAGTACCCAACGAAATTTAATGCGTTTTTTTAATTGAGAGAGTAATTCAAAAAGAATATATTATATGTATGTAACATGTATAATATAGTAGAGAAACATTGATAATTTTAGAGTTTTCTAATGTCGTAAATAAACAATTTTTTGAGCTTACATTGTAAACGCTGTCAGTATTGTACACCTTAAAAATGTCCACAAAAAAGTCTTAGGGATAATCCACAATGGGGAAAGGGAAAGGAAAATTATTCTGAGGCGGCTAGTTTACAATAAGCTTTTCGTAGTGGATTGTTAATTTGTTACCAATCTGATTCAATGATCTCCTTATAGTATTTGTCTGGAAGTATCGGTGCCTACTCAAAGGTACAATAGACCTAGATAACACGTGGAGAAATACTAAGTTAGCCAAACGTTATGATCCACTTATACACTTTGCGTAAAGGATTACATCTATTGTATGATTAATTGACAATGAACTCTTCGTAGCGGATTTTTAATTTGTTATCTATCCCATTCTATAAAACACTTATAGTAGGTATTTACGTGAAGAATCGGTGCCTATAGACTTAGATGACACTTTTCATAGAGGTTTAGTATGGGAAGATACTAAGTTAACCAAACGTTATGATCCACAAGTGCACTTGGCGTAAAGGATGGATGATAAATCCACCGATGACGCAATGTCTGTTTACGGTAAATAAACGTACTTGTTGCGGATACAACTAAGTAACATAGTAAGTAATATAATCACTTTAATTCCTCTAGTAATATGCCTTACAATACTTGAGATTAAGATAGGAATCGCATAGCTTCGCGGCTTCAGCTCATTTGTAAACTATTCATGTCGGGAAATTTAGATAATATTTCGGACTTGTATATATGGTATGTACAAGTATTTCGTCTATCCATCGAAAATAGTTTTTTTTTTATTAAAAGTTACTTATGTCCTTATGTACCTCTACCTCTGACAATTTCACGGCGATCCGTAGAATAGTTAAGATGTGAAACGTAACAGAGAAACTCATATTCGCATTTATAATATTGTTACTTAAGTTTCGGAGGAATATGTCGACGTCCAAAATGGTTTACTCTTAAGCGAGTGACAATGCGTCTTTCCCATAATTATATGCACCCTCTATGGATATTTAGATTTAAAAACACCTCAAAACTAGTTGACCTCAATATCTCCAAGCCGTATTTAAACATGCACTAAATTTTCGCTGGCATGGCGGGAAAAAATTGACTAGCAATGGACCATAAACAACAGTTGAGGTAGAATCTATTGTTATACATTCCAACAGAAATAATCCGAGTATAGTGGCAGCACGTGTAATCTGTCAGGCTTAAAATTAACTTCGTTTCTTACATCAGGTATGAGTGAATCTTTACTTTATCTAAAGGTAAAATGTGAAATACAGCAGCGGTAGTTAATCCTACCATATACAAGTGTTGGCGCGAACGCGATTTACTGAATTACGCGAGCCTTCGATCTCAACCCTAATGATACTC
>DWGW01001545.1:0-11128 GCA_018247775.1 Udranomia orcinus
GAAATATTAACAAACATACTCACAAACTTTTGCATTTATAATATTAGTAGAAACGGATGAACAGTAAAAGTAAAATCACATAAAAAGTAAGCAGAATAAGATGTTATTCTTGCTATTTATCGGATGCAGATTGGCATTATTTTTTTCTTTGTACAAGTTGCAAAAATGAATTGTAATATAAAATTAAATGTAAAATATTTAGCTAAAGAGTGAAGCGTGACTTACGCTGTATGCGCTACCGAAACTAAAAATAGTTATGACAGTTCAGTTATTGTAACAATATTTTTGTATCAAATGGTGCCGATAATGGACGGATAACCGTAAAGTTCTCGCACGAACTGTCACGAAATGTCACAACTGATTTCTATCGGTCTTTACAATAATGCGTGAAATTTGGGTTACGTCGTTTTACTTTTAGATCAATAATAGAGCGCATTAAAATTTATTAGCCGCTAGATAACAACAATTGGACCTACTTATGCAAAACATAATCAAGCCACACAACGACAAAAGTAAACTTTTGTGAGAAAAAGCGTTTTTTGTCAAAATTTCGTGAACTGTAACAATTTTGGTTATTTTTAATAAAATCTTTATACAATATTGCACAAAATAATTTGTTCTATGTATACTAATTTAATATTGTTAAAAAGCATCAACATTTTTTAAAATAATAAGAGGAAAATCGTTGGTTCCTGTTTGCATAAATAGGTCCAATTGAAGGTAGAACGTAGTATACGGTTCAACTCCAGCGACACTACATGACTATTAGTTTTATAACAGCAGTTTTCTTGCCGCTGTTCTGGTTAGGAGTGTCTGGTGAAAAGACCTAGGCTCTAGACAGACGGACCGCATTTCAATTGCAATCTAACCACAAATTGCAGTTTAGGTGCAGTTTGAATGCAGTTGACACGACTGCAATAAAACTGCAAACAAAACGCGCAGTCATAGTCAGACACGACTGCAAAAGAACTGCAATCGGACTACGCGTTTGGTTTGCAGTTCTATTGCAGTCGTGTCAACTGCACTTGAACTACAATTTGCGTTTGGGTTGCAGTTGAAACACGGTCCGTCTGTCTAAAGCCTTAACCGAGGCGTTCCAATTTAGTACTCAGGAGTAGCAACGCATTCGTAGTCGATCTAAGAAAGAGCTTCGATCCTATGTTAGGTTGGTTACTAAAGTCTCCAGATATTTAAAGCCATTAATAATATAGCCTATTTTAATTCCGGGATTAAACCTTTTTTTGTTTAGGATGAGTGTAGTAAAATTATAGTCCTTTTTGTCTTAAAATAATGGTGTTTTTCTTATTTATAACTTCGAATTCAATTATCCCATTCCCATTAAAATTGTATCCATAATAAGCGTGCAGCCTTATTAAGCAAAAAATTCGGCTTACTGACTGTTGATGCTCTTTAACGATCTTTTTCTAACAAAATATAAGTCAGTGGGTTAAAGGGGCGAAGGAATAAAAGCTATTTCATCTATGTTATGAAAATAAGTAAGTCATATAAATTGTGTATCTATACTGTGCGTTGCTTTATCGAATAATATTTAAATATAACGCATCAAAGATTTACATACAATTACTTATACAATTAGATAACTATAAATAACCTATATTGTTATAAGAGAGAAAGTTATCTGCAAGTACGCATATGATAGGCGTATAATTCAACTTATCCGTTTTTTCTGGTAAAATATTTGTCAAGAATTTAATTGTAAAATAATTAAATTAAACGTTGTAAAATAATTTAATTAAAGCAAACATAAAACAAAACAACAAACCGGATTGATTTTGTATTATTAGATTTACAAAAATAAATTTAACTTCTCTTCGAATAAGATAATTCAAACATGCTGTTCCAGAGCATATAACTCGTTTAAAAGGAGAGAACACTCTTTAGAACATATTTAGCTAGAAACGAGCTAGTTATACTTGATGATTTGACAACCACCGTGTGATAACTTGCAGGATTTAAAATAATTTTAGCAAGGTATTGAACTAAGTAAATTTAGTTAGTAAATGCAATGTGGACACGTATCTTTGTTGTAAGTGCAACAAAGGCACGTGTCCATTGGACTGTAGAGAATCACCAATGCAGCTGTTGTGTACATCAAATATTTTGCAGTATGTATGTAGAAAGGGTAACTATATCAGATCAAATGATTCTGTGGAGCTTTCATCATTGCAACGCCGATAACACACTAGAGCATAAACCTTTCTGTATATGGATTTCCTGATTACAAATTCTGTTGCACTCTTACACCATCTCCAATTTATCTTTTTTTTTTTGGCGAATTTGACGACTAACAAGTTCCCGGTCCTGTTGAATTATGCCAGTGTTTTCATGTCCAATTCATTGTCATAATAACCTGTGCAATATATTATAGTTTTAGGTTAAAATAGATAAATTTAGACAACGAGACTTAGACGAGAATAGAACTTAATCTGTGTAGAAATATGAATAAATATGTAAATAACTATTCTGATAATTTATAGATTATTCGATAATTCGACACTACCTTCATTATAATTCGTGTAATTTATGAGAGAATTGCCTATAGGGGCATATTGTTTCAACTGCAAAAATACAAAAGATTCTTACTTCACTCAAATAAAACATATCTAAAAAGTCTTAACTCGCTTGTTTTGCTAAGTTGTAAGTGAAACCGCGAGAAGAAGCAAGTACTAAACAACGACAGACCATTGCTAAGAGGAAGTGAAAATTCTATCATAATTATGAGAAGTGCTCCGTCACCAAACTGAATGGGCGTTGCTTATCTCGGGTTCATCTTGGAAGATTGAAAACACTTTGGCTTAAGGAAAAATCAGGCAAAAATGCTGCAAATTATTCCGGGTAGATATCATAAATTTGGATTTTTCGGGAAATATTTAAATATGAGAGATGATCCTATATTAATTTTAGTCTAATGAAAATATATATACACTTCAAAGTATTTATAAAATTTCAATATTCAATCCCAAAAATATCTATAGTATGACCCAACTGATTTTAATACTAAGATATTTTCTCTCCATTGTAAGTCTTAATTATCTTGGTTGTAAGTGTAACAGACACATACATAAAAATACTAACAGTAAACTAAACTCAGAGCTTGGGGATCCTTCTGACCCAAAAACAAGTCCAGAAGCCCATGAGGGGCTACCAATCTTGATGTAAATTTTGAAGATTAACGTTGCTTAGATCATGGATACAAGCTGGCCTGACACCATTAGCGACATGCATATTCCATGAGCATCTTAAACAAAGAGCATGTAGTTAACACGAATAGACAAACAACTGCATTATATAATACTGTTTATTATGAAAACAATAGACTATGAGCGAAAACAAGCTAAACCCTGCAGTAAGTTTAATTTTTAGACTTACAATAGAATAATAGAACAAACAGTACATATTTTTCATTTTTGAACAGTTTTTATCAAAAAAAAATTTTGACAATGTGATGAAGAAAAAAAGTAGGGTTTTTATTTTAAACTATTTGAAGATGACAGAACTGGTTTTTACTAGCTACATAATCGCGTGCTATTGCAATAATATACCAGTGGTATAGCTTTTGTATGTTATAAACTTAAACGATTCTAGTTTTTTTGTCGTTCCTTTAATAACATTAAAAGAGCAACGCATCAGTAATCGACAATCGAAGCCGGTTGAAATCGATCTTAGCATTACCTACTTTAAATCCATTTAGAACTCATCATCCTTCAACTTGGCGTGGATACTGCAAATATCATGTAATGTAATGAAATAGATCCATCCGAGCTCCTATTTCACCGGATTGAATAAAATATTCGATTCTATAAATGGTATTTTATTAAACACTAGCGGCTTTGCCTTAACTGTGCTTTATTCGGATATATTAAACATAAAAGTACTCTAAGTTACTTCTTAACCTTAGCTCTTCGCCAGTGAAAGTCCTGTTAAAATTAGTCCAGCCGTTTCGTAGGTTAGCCAGGACAAAGTACCGTAAATACTTTCGTATGCATTCAGTGAAAAGCTATTAATGTGGAATTATAAACAGACACTTCAATGTTATCTATACGTATGGATTAAGTTTATAAAGTGTGGTGGATTTAATAAGTTTGCGTTTCTAGCGTTTATTGTGGGATCACAAGAGCCAAGTCACGTGCAGCTTGGCGCGGGGCTCTCCGTTTTGATAAACGTAAAAATGTAGTGCACCATACGTGGTATAACTACCGTACACCGCATTTCAAAGGTATACGGTATAAAGGAAAATTTATTTAAGGCACATAACAGCAGTTTTCTGCTGTTCTGTTTTGAAGCATGTGGTGAGGGAGACGTACTTAACTGTGACCCAACTTGGCCCTCAAGGGTAGCAACGCATTAGTAGTCGCCTTAAGAAAGAACTTCGATCCTTTGTTAGGTTAGGTTAGGTTGATTACAGATGTCACAATTTGAGCCATGAGACTGTTGTTGTTGTGTCACTGTGTGTGTATGTCACTCTATTAAAAAAACCCATCAAAATCTGTTGTGTAATTTTAAAGATCTAATCATACAGACACAGACGGCGGAAAGCGACTTTGTTTTATACTATGTAGTGATACTACAAAACCAATAGCGGTGAAGTGAAAATGAAGCACTCTTCCCTTCTACATAACGACGCGAAGTTGTCGAAGTTCTACCAAGTTGACTTTTACTTTTAAGTCAAGAAATGTCTTTATTATGTTCACGAAATTTCGTATCTTTTTCGTTCTTTTTACTGTTCTTAGCGAATTGTGCTTTTTCTGCTTACGTTAAGATTACAGTTACGATGCTGGGAATCATTTGTAATAAACAGGGCTACAACAAGAAGATTTGTTGCTGAAGTGGAAATTCTGAAGTTGTACCCTGATAAAAATAAAATATAATAGTTAGGCTGAAGTATACTCACTGCTCGCGCCCATCTAGACATTAGAATATTTCACCAATTGGTGAAGCTAAGGCTGCTTCATTGATTAACAATCAGAAGTTGTAACCATAGCTGAAAAATCATATAGAACATATTTAGTTTCTGTTTCTACACAAAGACTGTTTGCCAGAAAACAAAGACGTGGATTCACTATCTCTAATGATGCTAGTAGTAGAGACAGCGCCGCCGCCGCCGTGGTTACAAAGAACGAATGAAGACCAGTCTAGTCTCTAATGAAAACGCTGGAAGAACTACCATAGTTTGACCGTACCATTACTATGTCTTCATCCTCAATCCGCGGTAAATCTGGCAACGCATACGACTTCTAATACAACTCAACAACTGACAATTTTTCAAAGATCAGATGACTTACACGTCAATTTCCTGTCCTTAGCAAGGACATAAGGATAAAGAATGTCAGGTATTAGCAACCGTATGTAAAATGTTTTAAAAGTTTTTTACCCTTTTGAAAACTTTTAATACCTACTCCTGTTACGTCCAACTTTAATAAGGCCCTTTTAAACTAAGAGAGCTATCCTCAACTGTGGGAGGCGTTACCATTAATTACAGTATAGCTTTAATTCCTGAAAAGGGTTTAAATTTCCGACGTGATGGCTCTTGAACATTTTAACCCTCAAAAGGTGGCTTAAATTAATAGGCCTGGGAAAGGCGATACTTAATGTGAATAATTAATTTACTTCGCAACCACTAGAGAATGCGCTTAATGTTAGACTTTGCAAGGCTGCGCAAATCTTGCCAAACGTTTACCTTTGGAATTTTGGTCACTGGGGAATCTGGTAAGTAGTGTGGTTTGTCATTGGTATGTAGGGCCGAAATTACTGCTCAATATAATCATAGACGCAACCATCGTGTATATCTTTTAGCCATATGTTCGATGATATATATTGGAATGATGATGATATATGATCTCTCTTCTCTCTGCGGACTAAGAGGTACTTTACCAACGTCTTAGTTGTAAATCCGTGCGTCATAATTCAAGATCTAACTATATTTTGTTATCGCAATCATACCATCGTATATTTAAAAGATTTTGGTAGAAACTATATTGATCAGTGACCATCAAGAAGCCGTCGTTAGTAATTGACGAAAATACGTATCTTTACGAACTATTATTTTTAAATTTATAAATGTTTAGAACTGCAGTTGTCCGGTATAAGGAAATACGAGAAACTTAGCAAGAAGCTAAGTCCCAATATTAGTTTGGAAGGAAGACTAATGTATGTTTGAGGTTACTTTCCACTAGTTTTTACCACTAGTTTTTACCACTCGTTTTTCCGGCACCTGAGTTTGAGCGCCGAATGGAGAAATCTAATGCTCTTTAGAGAAATCTAAAGCAGAATTCTACCAGAACTACACTCTCCTCAGAAGTTCACATCTCTTTTCATTCATATATACAATTCTACTACACAGTGTCTTTTCATTCGTATTCTAGTTCACGACAAATGATGCGCGGAAGCTTATTCCCGATTCTGCGTTCCGCGAAGCCTTTCATCGTATCGAGTTTGGGTAATTTACAACTCGAATAGGCGCGTCTTTGTGAGTTCAGACGGGATGTACGGAAAAGGGAATAGACCTACCAATTTCGTATTACCTCTACTTTTCTTTTGAAACAGCACATCACCTTCATTCTATTAGCATTTTTATAGGCTCTTGAGGTCGTCGTTATCTTCACGTGGCGTTGCTGAAAAGCCCGAAAAGCTCTCTGATGCGTGCGTGCTCCACCTTTATTTTGATTCGAAAATTATGCGTGTTGTTAAATTCGGTACAGTCTCCGGAAACGGGGTTTAACGTTTATAGCTAAATAGTTGTTGTGTCGGACTGTGTGTGTGTCGGACTGTGTCAATGCCGTCTGGAAAATTAATAAGATAATAAATTTTAAAGTCTTGTCCTTAACAAAGTGACGCCTTTGTAAAGGACAAGACTTTAATATTCTTTTCTTTAAAGAAAGCATGTTAAATACATACTAATTTTGTTAACCCCTAGCTAAGTGCAGGCATAATCGTTTTAATATAATCAGTTTTACAATAGTAAGAGTACATTCTTGTATATCTATAATATTCTTGGGAGTTTGTTAATATCAAAGTCACATCAGCATTTTTATTCTTTCTTTATATATCTAGATGTGGACCTAATCTGATAATCCGTATCGTGCGTATAAAGTGCCTTTAAGGAACCACGAAGGTCTGCCTATTGATCTCGCTATTAGTAAAATCAGGTTAACCTAGATTCCCTACTAGATACCCTAAATTCGAATCATTTGGATAGTGCCCATCAAATTTCCTTTGTACTCTGGATGTTCTAATGTTCCTATGTAATACACAACCATGTATGTATTCCCTCCAAAACAATTTAATAATTGTACTACAATAAAGTACAACATCTACTATCTTTCTTGTGTCAATAATGTCCGTACAAAATCCTAGTATGGTTATGGCACGTAATAATTTTCGAGTTACATGTTAAGTAGTTACGTCTGTATATCTGGATATTGTATCCAATACTGACTCTTCGATTAAGGTAATTACACTTGTAGCATTTTAATTTTCGATGCGTGTAACTAACGTATATATTTTAACCTCAAAAATAATCTGCTTTGAATGTCTATTTCAATTCAATTCGATTTGTTACTCCAACTTCCAAGACAACGCGAGTAACCAAAATAATTGAATCGAGACAAGAAAGTAAATCCCTCAAGATGCGGTAAGTGATATTTCATAATAGTTCTCTTATATTTCTTGCCCTCAATATCCAGCACCTAACAACATCTGTAATGGAAATCTCGTCTGAAATCGATTCTATTGTGTTCCGTTTTGTCGTTCGTCGTCCAAAAAATATTAATACTGTTCTAGTATAATATGTACGCATGGTATTACTACGTATGTTGAACCCAATTTCTGAAATAGTACAAACAGAGTACTAGTAGTAGATGAGTGAGATAAAGAAAAATAGCACAGCGTACTTGGTAAAATACATCGCAAACTTTAAGTCATCGGTAAAGATATTGTTATTGCCCGATAAAGTCCGGGAAAAAAATTCATTTTAATTTATGCATACACATTGTTTTCATAAGTTAACGAACAAAATATCTCGGTCGAGCAAAGAAAATGTGCAATGTTAGGTCCCACGAATGAGGTCACCGTGAAAAAGCAAAAGAAGTTTGCATAATATTTGTGTTCTTGAGATAATAGGAGTAGTTACAATATCTTCTTTGTTGTTTTTATTTTCCTTACAAGTAATCTTTGGTCGAACTTTTAATCAGTCATTAGTTTTATCTTAATTACAGTGCTGATTTTTTTGATTTATACTAAGCCTAAAATTTAATGATTTATTTAAACTGAATCAACGGATTCCATTTATGAACCAAAACCTAAACACGTGGACCTAAAAGATAAACCTATGTGTTAATATAATCGACGACACTAACATTTTCAATGTTACATAAGCAATTAAGTAATTCATAACTTTATTAATGAAGAGATCTTAAATATTAAAAATAAAAGTTTTGGTCAAAAAAAGATTCATATGTACAGCAATCTAAAAAGGTAATGTTTAATTTAATTAACGTTTAAGAAAGCCTCAAGAATACACTACATATTAATCGTAAGTCTAGTGTGTATAGTTTAATCTTTTTCAGATTCAGATTCATTGTGAACGAAGTTTTATGTTACAGGGAAACTTAATTAATTAAATAATGAGATGTTTATTTGTTTTGTTTACAAAAAATATACATTTAAGAATAACAGAAGTTGAGGTTATAAAAATATATACGAAAAAAAAACAATTTTATAAAATCCAAAAAATAATAAAAAGAAGGTTACACTCAAATTGACGTTCACCGGATGAGTTCCCAGAATGCTGGCAACATAACGAGTTTAAACGTAGGTTTTAATTTTCAGAATAAAATAGCAATGTAAAAATTGCTATTTTTCAATTATGCGATTCATTTTCCGGCGCCATACTTAAATCAGGGTAAAAACTGTGGGTAATAAATGACACACGCCCACGACTTTTTCGCTCCCACGGGACAAACAATAAATTATACCTCAACTCGCATAATTTACATTTACGTTCAAAACTTTATGTCGTTAACATTTCCTGAATAATAAATATGCATTATCGCTATGATCAAGTCCTAATAAGTTTGATAGTGATGACCAACATTGTTCGCCACATTTCATTGTTCTGCGGAGGCACCATCGCACACCTATTTCTACTTAATCAGTATACAATAATACTGTGTTCTGGTTTGAAGCGTGTGTTCAAAGAGAACCACTTAAACGTGGCGTTCCAAACTAGTCTTCAGGGATAGTAACGCATCTGGTCGATCTAAGAGAAACTTCGATACTGTCTTGGGTTAGTTAGTGATCACTTACCATCAGGTGCACTGCAATAGTATAAAAATACATGTTTCTATGTAGAGAGAGAGTATCAAATTATTTAAATTAGTAGTAGGTCGTATTTTATAATGCTTTGTAAGAAATTAGATAATATGCTAATACACTACATACAATAATCACTTACTCGTACATTTTTGTAACTACCATTTTCATGTATTTATACTGAGGAGCTACAACGCGCCATTAAGCTGTTTGTTTTCAGTTGGATATATGTACCGCTAAAATGGCCGCTTTATTTTTATTACTGTGTGCATTAAACGAATACTGTATTCATACATAAAAGTGAACTATACGTTAATACACAAAAAGGCAAACCTATCACCATATCGATCACTAACTATGTCATTGCAATACATTCTATTATAAGGTGGTTTAAAGTTCCTTAAAAAAACGTGTCTCATCATCAATCGTCAAAGTATGTCGAGAATATATTTCAAATAACACGTTTTAATGTTTTTGAAATAAATAACAGAAACACGACATCAAAGCGAAGGTATCATATATCATTTTACGTCACTACATATTTTATCATTTCAATCTACATATAATAAATCCGTAAGTGATTGCTGTCTGTGTATGGAAGATATAAAAAAAACCATTTTAGCGGTCTTTATTAAAAATTAAAACCAATTTTTTTTGTCCATTTGTCTGCGATTGTGCACGGTAGTCTCTGAAACGGCTGACCCGATCTGAATTCGATATTCACTGATGTATTGTGGTAAACTTCACTTAACATTTAGTGTTTGTTTCATAAAAATCGGGCCGGGATCTGATTGAGGCGATACGAAGTTCTAAATATGTGTTAAAATATTACATGTATCGTCAAACTATCTAATACTCGTGTACAGCGATCAGGAACTAAATATCATCTACACAGTATATTGAACTGCGTATCGAAGTTAGTAGGAGCTCTATAGGAGCTTTCAGGACAATTTACAACAGTTAACCGCCTTCGCTAACTACACGAATAACTTATTTGATCGCTTCAATAACGGAATATACTAGTCTATTAAAACTATTCAATATTCATCATCAAATACTTGCCATTGCTGGACACTAAGACAATTATGATCTAAATACACCTATTTCTGCCTTATAACAGGAGTATTCTTGCTGCTGTGTTCTGGTTTGAAGCGTGTGGTAAGGATAGGGTTGCTAACATTTTTCTGAATATAGTATTTAAAAAAAATGCCATAAAAATACAGTATGCTACAAAAAAAGTATAGTATTTTCGTAGGGAAGAATAGAAAATAGAACTAATTTTTTACTTATTTATTTTTTATAAAAACTATATTTCTTTGCACTTCTTGCATTTTTAAATCAGCTATTGTACTGAAATATAGTGTTTTCGCGTACTATATATTTCTTCAACGGTATATAGTTCGGAGACCCTAAATACAGTACAATATGTATTGTTAGGAATGGCTAGCTGAATACATTAGAAATGGGAGATATGATGCGAGGGTCCGATGTATTGCGTCTACCCTCAAGAAAATGAATATCAGCAGTGATAGTGTGGTCATATCTCTCTCTTATTATTTATTTCTAAGAGTATATTATAGTACGGTTGGCAACCCTAGGTAAGGAAGACATACTTAACCGAGGCGTTCCAACTCGAGGTCGAGTCGAGGTCCTCAGGAGTAGCCACGCATTTGTTCAATCCTGCCTTGGGTTGATCACAGATGTCCATGGACGGACCACCACTTACCGTCAGGTGGATTGCATGCTCTTTGGCTGCCTCAAAATTATAAAAAAAACTATCTTACTCTGAGAAACTCAT
>DWGW01001546.1:0-11127 GCA_018247775.1 Udranomia orcinus
TATATCTATAATTAAATTATGCTTAGGCAGAAAGTATAGAATAATTCCTGGACAGGATACTTTTTTAATAATAAATATTTTTAGGATTCTGAATTGATTTGTCAGATTGCACATACAACTTAATTCCTAACTCTCATGACTTATAAGACTATTACATTTTTTTATATTATTTTCTACATTTATTCCCCAATTATTAAAAGAATTAAACTTACAATGGCCATGTTGCAGATATCCTTCGTACATGAACAACGACTTGATCAGCCTGGTGGCGCCGCTCATACCCACGCCGCGTCTGCACTTCCTCATGACGGGCTACACGCCGCTCACCGCCGACCACGAACTTAACACCGTACGAATTCACTGCTCTTAAACGCGAATTTATACAAATTTATGCAAATTGACTAGCATACAATATGTAACTAGCCTCACACTTAGTACTTTAATAATAATTTACCTTTAAGAACGATTTATCCATGTTGGACATAAAATTAATTAAAATCTTCTCCAAAGTCCTGTCTGCAATGGGGTATTAAACAAGATTAAGTTTTATTACTGAGAATTATTCATTCAATACATGGTAACAATGATAATTTTTCAATATTAACAGGCCCCGAAGATTCGAAAGACTACAGTTCTGGATGTGATGCAAAGGTTGCTCCAGCCAAAGAACATGATGGTGTCACTCACTCCAGACCGCACCAATCTTCACTGCTATATATCAATTTTGAACATCATACAAGTAAGTCATTACTTCTTGTTTTGCCAATATTTTATTATGTTGTCAATGTCTAATAAATAATGTTTGAAACCATTTGAAGCATTTATCCATTTTAAAACACATACGAAATATTTTATTTTCGCAATATTATATCTGAATATCCTGTGTCTATGTAAAAAAAGTGTTTAAATATTGACATTGCATAAAAATTCGCAAAACTGACGCTTGCAGGGTGAGGTGGACCCGTCGCAGGTGCACAAATCGCTGCAGCGTATCCGCGAGCGCAAGCTGGCCTCCTTCATCCCCTGGGGACCCGCTTCCATCCAGGTGGCGCTCTCGCGCCGCTCGCCCTACGTGCACGCCTCGCACAAGGTCTCCGGCCTGCTGCTCGCCAACCACACCAACATCTGCTCCGTGAGTCCCTCTCATACACTTAAGACATGGAACAGGAGTCATAGAAATTAGCTTATAGCTTTTAATTTCATAGTTGAATGTTATCTTTGCTTAGCAAAATATTTCCTTCAACGGAAGAAAGTAATTTACATATTTTTATATCTTTTAAGATTGCCTGTCAAAACATAAATATGTTTCTCTGTAGCTATTTGATCGATGCTTGCAACAATTCGACAAGCTTCGCAAGCGAGAGGCATTTCTGGAGGTGTTCCGCAAGGAGCCTATGTTCAAGGAGTCGCTGGAAGAGTTCGACGAGTCCCGCGGCGTTGTAGACGACCTCGTACAGGAGTACCGCGCCGCCGCCACGCCAGACTACGTGCATTGGAACCCAGGTAATACTCACCGCTATAGGAGCTCACAGATTTATAAATTCTTTCACATATGAGCGCTGTCAAAAGGGTGAAGATTCATAAGTTCATATATATCATCTGTCCTTTTTAATTTCAGAGAGCAGTCAGATATAACAATGGATATATGACTGAGTCATATTGGGAGAGATAGGAGAAGATATGTAGATGTAGGCATTCCAAAGGAGACTGAACTCGTGAATGGGTGGCGTTCTTTATTATATACCTTTTAACTAAGTGCCATTACTATTAACATACTAACACCGGAAATCTCAATTTGTTAACTTTGTTATTAGATAAGAATTGCTCTGTAAATATATTCTGTTTTGTATTTATGTTGAGAGTCAAACATGTTACCCATTCTCCAGCAATATGTGTACATAACAATCCTGTAAATATTTGGTGTAATGGTTCAAAATTATTATAAAGTGGTTGTTCGAAAAGAATCTCGTGATTCGACCGGGTCAATTTAACGGTGCGGGACAGTAGAATAATCCTATAATAAGTTTTCACTCATATTTTTATAATTTTATTATATCTTGAATTCGATAGTCTCATTTTCCATATTAAAAATAAATGAAAAACTCCAGCTTTGGCTGTAATATGGCGAGACAATTTAATTGCTACGTGTATTTAAGACACGTTTCAAATTGTACACGAATCACTAATCCCAATATTATAATTACGTAATTATGTAGCACAAATTTATGTATAAGTTACCTGTTTATTATAAAAGAATCTGTTTCATAAGTGTTAAACACCTAATAAAAATGATAACACCATTATTGTCTTTTTTACCAAGAATTTATTTTAATTATTACTAATTTTTTACTAAAATTTTTATTTTACACTGTCTTATGCCATGACACGTCGGTACCTCAAATATCAAATAGTGTTTAATGAAATATGCATGATCCTCTGTAGGGCTTGAATACACAAGTTTATCGTTGATAACACAAGTAGTTATATATTTGATACACATATTTTGTTTCTTTGTATTTATTACTAATGTACTTACTAAATAATCAGATAACTTCAACAGTTTGATACTTTAATAAAATGCGTAATATGAATTAATTTAAACAATATCAATTCTTTTATGTTTGAGTAATTTTTAATCAAATATATTATTTTTGAGAAAAATGTTCCTCTTTGGCAAATAATACCGATTAATATTGCATATAACAATCTTTATTTTAATATTAAAAGCCAATTAGAGTATGTATTTTTCTAAATTATCTAATGTATATATTTTTATTGAACTCCGTAAACATTTACAAATGCAACATAATATTTTAAAACATAATGCAAACATATTGTATTGAACGACTATGCGAAAAAGAGAATTAGATATTGCCAATTTTTTCAATTTTGTAACTTTTTCTTATTTTATTATATACAGTATTTGCTTAATAATAAACATATACCTTATGATGGCAAACTGTAAAAAAAGTTAATATTGGCATGATCAACTGCAAGCAGAATAGAATTGAAAGATTATCAGTTTTAACACAATGTGCCTGCCACATGGACATACCATATTTGTTAAGCGATATAAATGAGATAAAAGTTACATATATATAAACAATCACTAAACATTCTCGCTTGCTATTGACCACAAACATGGATTTACTAATGATGAATGGAAATTCTGCAGTTAAACAATTTAGGCATATTTTATACATGTTATTAAGGAGTTAACAATTTTGATTCAAGAGTATAATTATTAGTAAGGCTATTTACAACAACACAACACACTACAATGGATATGACACTTTATTTCTAGGGCCTTACTATGCAGTCTCACTAGTTCTTTTTAACACCGTACAAATACATAAGCAGTTATGATTTGTATATGACAAGCAGTAACTCAATATTATAAAACTATGAATCAATGAAAATGAAAGAGTACAGATTAAATACATTCAGTTTAATATTTCACATGCGATGGTATAACATATCAATTAAAATTGGATAATTAGTTACTTTAGAAAGTTATGAACTTAACAAACTTATTCATGAAAGGTTTTGTCTTGCTACAATAACTGAAAGATACAGCAGCTTATTATCACAACCGAGACCTCCTGTTAAACTGTGAAATCATAGCCAAATCAAATACAATGCCAGTTATAATTCACAACAAAGAAAAACTCGCGTAGACCACACATATTAACCTACATGACTACATAAAAAATAATGAAGAAACATTTTGATTATCTGCATACCATCTTTAAAAAATGGACTTTCATCAAAAACTTTCATAGATGCAGAAATGTGTTCTAGATTAATATTAAAAAAGGATCCTTGCACTTAAAAAATGCTCATGTAACATACGAATGATAGCCAACAAAAAAAACACACCCTTATTCATGCCGCTACTATTTTGTTAACTACATTTTATACATAAATATAACACTCGTTTTTATAAAATATTTGCTCAAGTACTAACATGAAGTAATCATTATGAATATTAGAATGAATTAATCACATTTAGCTTCGACATACCTGCAAGGTTAATGATGAGTCTATATGTAAGGTTTGCGAAAGGAACAATATTGCAAACCTCTTAAAAGCAACATAATAGTGCTATGCATTACATATATAAAAATAATTATTGTAGAAAGTTCTCGTCAAACAGTTATAATCTTTTATAGAATATAGCAATTAATTAATATAGTAATCAAGTCTTTTTATAAAACATAGATTTAGAAAACTGTTATGAAACATGATATCACGCAATGATTAAGTTTACAATTACAATTACCTGATGATATATGCTGCAAAAGAGTAGCGAATAGAAACAGTAAATCACTTTGAATTACAATGAAAAAGAAGTGGGTTTAATTATTGTATAGTATATTATTTTTATAAAAATCGTTTATTTGTATTATTTATATAATTAAAGCTCCAACTCTTTTGCAGCAGAGATATAAGGTAATTTGCTTCTATATATTGATGAGTGCAGTACAGTATCTGTTCGACGAGGCCTCTCGGGGCAAGCGGGGTAGGGCTGACATGGAGGCTAGGACGTCTGGCTGGGCGGCTGGAATTTCGGCTGAATTATGGACGTCTTGCGTAGCGGCACGGTGTCTGGTGTGGGGATGGCGTCACCGGTCGGCAGCTTGGCGGGCGCGGCAGGGGCCTTGAAGGGCGCGGCCAGGTTGCCAGGTCGTTGCTTTGCCATTTGGTAGTCTCCGGAGTCAAAGAACTTTTGCTGAAAATAATTATATTAAATTTTAAAAAAATGGTTATTTCTTCAAGAAATCCTTCTGTACTTGCAATGAATCCAAGATTCAGGCAGATTACACACGCAAATCCAAATTTATCTAAAAAAATTCATTTCATATTTGTTCTCAATGGATAATTTCATAAATAACAGAGAATATACTTACGCCTTTAGCTAGCCTCTTTTGTAAGAAAGCAGAATGGCCTCCCGGTCCTCTACCCAACATTGCATTTGGAAATTTGGCTTTTAGCTTAGCCTCTTCCAGCTTTTCTAATTCTTTCGGCTGAAAAGTATTAAATGACAGCATAATAATAATGCTACTAGTAACAGTCAAGCATATTATATATCATATATTGTTTTGGCTTACATTGCTATTCCAGATGAAGGGGCAGCAAACAATAACTGATATTCTCTAATGTATTATTAAGGTTGATTATTAAGTTCAAAAATAATGTTTGCACAAGAGAGAGAACTAAATTTAAATAATAAATAGCAACACCAGCAATCACGCGGGCCTACATAGTTGTTATTAACATGTCATTAACTTACATCTTTTGGGGGTTCGTTTAAGTCTGGAGAATCACTCATCTTGCAGAACTGAAATAAGATACCAATTGTTACAGATAATTTTTAAAAATAGACAGATCTTTGACAGACAATATTGTTTTATCACTAATTAATCATTAGAATCATTGAATTATAAATTAATGAATTAACAGAGAATGCTTCGAATATTAGTCAAAGTTGAAGTCAGCCTTTTGTCCATTACAAACATGTATGTATGGTTCAAGAAAGATTATATGATTATTCTGTTATAAAATTCAATACATTAGCAAACTGAATTAAGGTTGGCCCCAAGATAATAATAGCTAAGGATACCTTTGTACAGGTGTATTTTTTAATGATCTTTAATATAATGGTCAGTTACAAATACAAATAATGTTTTACATTCAACAAGTAATAATGATAAACTTAAATAATATATTTCAATAACTATATGTTATATAGTAGTTATACAGTAGTTACTGTCACTCATAAATCAAATCCAATCTTTTGTAGTGGAAGCAGCATATTGTGCTGCAGTGACTGCCACAAAATAGAATACCTAAAAGTTTTTTTCCTTACAAAACAAATCTTCAATCAACAGAATATAACAGTGTGTTAAAATATATTGATATTAAATGTGTTTATTTATTCATCGAAATTAATGGTCCTAATGACCCAGACAAGAAGGGCACAGGTTATATTAAAATAAGTTTAAGTATTCTTCTTCCACCTTGTCAGGGAGAACCGCATGCGTAACCTAGCTATAACTTAACTATACTGCGACAAAGTTAACTTTGCTGCTTTATAGCGAAAATAGCAATAAATTTACGATTTACTGAAGAATCTTGAAGTAGTAAAAGAAAGACGTAACTTTTCGTTTTTTCAAGAATTTGTGTTTGAAAAACTTGCTTTATAAGTATTCCTCGCCGAATCAGAAGACACCGCACCAGTTTTTTCACGAACACAGGAAAGAAACAATGAAATGAATACCCTCGAAATAAAATTCTGTCGATTTATTAAACAATAGATAGGTACTTACCTTTTAATAGGACACATCATAAAACCAAAACATGCACAATTTATTGTGTTTTATCCTGTAATATCTCGTAACGATCCTTGTTGATAAGTAGCATTTGTTTATACGTTAAGAATGTATGTACACATGGCTATTAAGTTTTAAATAACTAGGATCTAACAATATATATGTTTCAAAATGTTGTTTACCTTGAGTTTAATCTGTGGTCAGCTACACAATTATTTTGTAAGTATTTCTCCACACTCTAATAGTTAATAAAGTTAATGTATAAAACAGAAACTCGGTACTAAGTTTTTTCTTCAATAACAATTGCAAATTACTTTTGGTTTAATCACTTCGTGTTTTTTCGGTCGTAACGAATTGAAAGATGGCGTTTATGACATTAATGTTGCTAGTATTTTATCTATGTCTAATAGTCTATACCCATAGTTGAATATATCGTAAAACGGGGAGTATAAAAACAAATTCAACTCTAAATGAATTTATTTATCTATTACAAGTTATTATACAGTTTCATTTCTATAATAACTTCTTCCATTTCACCTGTTTTTTTTACTAGGTATAACGCAAATGTTTAAGATTTTACCAAGAACGAGTCAATGTCTGCACCAGTATCAATAAAAATAACTAATAAAAGTGTGTTAAAAAATAATAGTCCAATGGCATATATATTACATATATACTAATATAAAAACACATAAAAAATTGACACATTTTAAAAATTTGTTACAAATTAAAGAAGTATAAATATAGAAAAATAGGAAAGAAGAAAATAAAATTTAACAACAGAATAATGTCCGTTTAATGTTAAAATAGTAGTTTTACAAAATTCTATTGCAATTTTACAGAAGGTATTTTAAGATATTCTATATATTGTAGTAAATTCCTAAATTAATAAATATCTAGTTCATTTCACGAAACACCCAATATTGGTAATGTTAAACCTATCCGAATAATAATTATGATGCAATATTTGCGTTTCATTTTTCTAAAAAACTCAAATATTGAAATTAAATGTATAATTTATATTTTTTTGAATATTATTAACAACGAAAATAAAAATAATTTGTTTGATACAAAAAAATAAAACCACATGAATACTACTTATATAGTATCTTTTCTATGAAAATTATTTTATAGACTCTAGATGTTTCCGACTGTCAGTTCAATGAGGAAGTAAAGTTTGTAAAGAGTAGTGAGGAGGAAAGTAAAGTAAACAGAATAACTGATAGATTTGGCGCTCACCTCGGATGAGAATCTCTGATTAGAAAGATGAAGATTTTTGTACTATATAAATAAATTATTCGAACTTTCTTCCTAAATTTTTGATACGTATGATTGGAATCAGTTTTATAATATTTTTTTGTATTCCGGCCTACAAGCAGAAAACATAACTAAAATATCTATAAGTTTTCAGTACATGAGTGATGCTTTTTCGAACATGGCATTAGAGGCACATGAGGATATCGATGGTGCAATTCTGAGTATTGTTGTGGAAAACTTTCTTTGTCATGAAAGATGTGCCATAGAATTTAACAGAAACGTTAATTTTGTGATGGGTTCTAATGGTAGCGGTAAAAGTGCATTTGTAGTAGCTCTAGTCGTAGGTCTTGGCGAGTCTGCGGCGGTAACCAGCAGAGGCAGCAAATTGAGTGGTGAGTAATTACTATTTTTATAATTATATTAGCTGACCCCGCGCCCTTTGTACCACCTTATTTTGTAAGGCGGGAAATTGGAGAGACTAATGAACACAGAATGTTGAACCAATACTTACTGTTTATTATGAAGAATATATAAATAGTATTACAATATGCATAATCAGGCAGGTTACACAGTAATAGGTACTACACATTACATCTCCTTCCCATAAAGGAAAAAAGTAAAATTATAACATTTTTCTTTTAATTTTTTTTTACCTTTAATGCACAAAAAAGTAAATATAAAGCTTATTTTATTAAACAAAATATTTAAAGGTTATACAAATACAAGAGAGTTTATAATACATTGTATTAAAAAAAATTCCCACTCAATTCCAATTTTCCAACGCATGTGGTGTTAAGCTGTAGAATTTAAATGATTTTTAAAAATTTATATACCTCTTGGAATACAGATGACATAAATTAAGATCCTCTGTCTGTTGCAATCTCCTACAGCAACCCGTAGCAAAGAATGAAACTATTAACTAGAGCTTTAGCTACTTCTGCCGATTTTTTGAAATTAAGGATGAGTCACGTCATATTCAGTTCATATAGTCAATTCACATTGCAAAGTGAGTATATAAGAAAAATTATAATATACCCTAATTAACGGTCATACTAAATCTAACAATATCTTATTGAATACTGACTTTGCCGTTGAAGTAACGACCATTGGTTCTTTTACAGGTCTAGTACATTTTTCCTTTTTGACATTTCGGTCATTTCTTTACAAATTCTCAAACATCCCATTAAAAACATAAAATATAATTCTTGAAATTTGTTTATTTAAAAGATGAAATATATTTAATTCCTAATCTGTACATAACAAATTCAAATGATGATTGTTTTACACTTGTTTGAGCGTGGTTTCTAGTTGTCGGGTTTAAGTTTTTGAACTTATTTTTTTCATATCATGCACTAAGCTATCTACATCAGAATAACTTGAACTTAATCGCAATTTAGCAGCTTAGGATATTTTACACTTTAGTACAAAGTTAACTAATTGTTTCTTACAACCAGCTGCCGATAAGGTAGAGTTGTAACATTCGATATTATCGATTAATTGCCTGATGTTGGCCTTCTAATCAGTCATGTGTGGCAATAAATTTAAAGCAATTTAAAGGTCAAACGTAGACATTATAGCTGATTTACTAGAATAACACAATTTGATCACTTCAGAATAAATAAGTAAATAAATAAATTATGTGAAATTTCTCAATATACTTAAATTAACTCTGAATCTTTTTATGATATTTTACCTTTCTTAATATCATCCATTATTTGTGTAAGTAACATAGTATGAATATTTTATAAAAACATAATTTACTGACAAAGCTTTTTGTTTAATTTCTTATTTAACAATCTGAACCTATTTTTTAATTAAATAAACTCTTTTTATATCTATGAATCGTCCCGAAAGATTTAAATGAGGACATGACATGCAGGTTCTTGGAATATTATAGTGCCGATAAATTTGCTTATGAAAATGTCTAAACTTTAAAAATGTGTGTTTTATTGTTTAAGATTTTATTAAGAAGGGGGCGACGTCTGCATCAGTAACAATAAAAATAAAAAATAGTAGTCCAACAGCATATAAACATGACACCTTTGGAGATTCCATCACTGTCATACGTAGCTTTACTGAAACATCTTCTAGATACAAGTTGAAATCTCACACAGGTAAATATATTCTTTCAAAATTTTCTTGAAGATTACGTTGTAGAAAATTAAGCATCACATACAAAATTCTGAAAATGATGCAACATCTCGATAATGTTGAAATGTGGATCTGGACAGACCAACAGACAGACATTATTTAAAGTTAATAAACTAGTATTTGAAATGATCCTAAAATAATCTTACCACTTCTGATGACTCAATCAAATGCAATAGTAATCACACATATGAAATTTTTTTGGCAGGTCAGGTAATAACAATAGAGAATTTAACTGACTATGAGGTTGTCCGTGACATAGTGCAGCACCACAACATACAAGTCAGCAATCCAATATCCGTTCTGAATCAAGATGAAGCAAAAAGTTTCCTCAGAAAAAGTGATGAGACGATGTATGCTTTTTTTAGAAAAGCCACTAACTTTGATGAGACTGAAAACAATTACAAAAAAACCTTGGAACTCTGCAGTAAAGCTAAAAATATTTGGGCAAGAAAAAGTGAAGTATGTATTATTACATTACATATTAGCTTATAATGTGGACCTAACTATGAAATTAATCATATGGGTATTTCTTTCAGGCATACAAGGAAAATGAGGAAGAATACAAAAAGTGGGAAAGGATATATAATCTAATGGTATCACTGCCTGAGCTGGATAAACAAAAGAAGGAGCTGGAGAATGAATATTACTGGAGTGAGCTGAAGGTGTTGGAGGACAGTGTGGCGGCTGCAGAGCAAACCCTACAGCGCCATGAGCGGACATGTGAAAAGCTGCAGAAGCAAATGGATGAAATTGGTGGGGAGGACACTTCGTCTGCTTTAGAGTAAGTTTGTTATTTTATTTACAGTCTGATTAATTTACAGCAAAGAAAGTATACATTTCAGAAATTATTACCTCGCCTAAAATTTGTGTATATATTTGAATTTGTGATTTATCATTTATGTGGCATGTTGTTTAGTTATGTGTTCTATGTTTATGTGGCATTTATCATATTGTTTATGTGGCATGGGCATAGAACACTAGACATACTTATTTACTATCAATTCTGCTGTAAGTACCAAAATTTTGGTGATCCTAGATTTTAGAATTTTCGTCAGTTTGTTTAGAGTCTATATATAGATTAATTCATTAATTTTATTTCTATCGAGATGTATGTATATCGATTAAAAATAAATTAGCCAAATTCCTACTAATGAGTGATGTGACGATGAACGATTTCATTGTTCGAAACAAATATCTGATTGTTAGTTAGTCACTTGCAAATTTTTTTCTCCGCGACCCCTCCAGTGACTCATTATGAAAAACACAGATTTAGAATATTTCGCGCAACACGTCCCCATCCCGGGACCGCGGTGACGTTAAGATATGATAACGTACGAGCACGAGCAGGTCGTTGCGCGCGGAGCTGGAGGCGTGCGCGGTGGAGCAG